>JAFJTQ020000041.1:0-243936 GCA_022559915.2 Septoria petroselini
GATATCGCTATATCTATTACTATTACCGAGTTATTATATATTACTAGCCGCTAGTAGCGTAGCGGAGTATATAGGGGTAAGGTAGGTCCCTATAGCGTAAAAGAGTAGTTATCCTAGATAGCCCTAGGGCTACCCGGGGGTAGTAGGGGCGTAGAGTCGTACTCCGGGAGGTATATACCCCGCGGTAGGGCTTATAGGGGTAGAGCGGAATCGTTATTATCTCTTAGTAGTTCTCTCGTCGCATTTTTACTAGGTTAAGTTAGGTTAGGAGGATTTGGCTCTAGCGACGACGACGACGGAGGTACCGCTACCCCCGCGCGCCGCGCTAGGTTCGTAGCTAGTACTACGTATAGGTATCTTACCGTTACTAGCCTACTTTAGAATATACTAAATAGCCCTAAATAGCTCTCTTCCTTTATATTTAACGTTATAGTAATTATATATAAAAGTAGACTATTGTTTTAGTCTATTCTTAGACTTAGAACGTATATAATAGGCCTAGACTACGTATAGTAGAGGCATTATTAATAGTTAATTCTATAGTATCTAACCCTAAGGATCAAGATTTCCACTTAAAATTGATTACATAATAGGGTTACATAATGTGACAATGTGTCAAGGTGTCCATGTCACCTTACATCCCTACAAATCACCGAGTCACCGAGCATGGTGCCGTTGCGCACCATCTGACAAAACTCTACTAATTGAAACATAGACTGGCCAGCTTCTCGTTGTTCTTGCGAGCTAGTAAGGCTCCGACTGAAGATTAGCCGAACGGCGACCGAAGTGGGCTGATGGGAAGTAGACGTGTCTAGTTGTCCAAATCTTTTTTGGCTTTAACGTATACTTCTCTCTACACGCGGCGTAGTATATATGTAGGACAGCTGCACTCTTGTGCCGCTTTCCTTCCTATCCTTCTTCGTATTCAATCCTAGAGGACTGCAGACTCTAGCAGTACTAGACATGCAAAACTTGTTTGTTTTATCGCTTCTACTTGGGCTTGCTCTAGCACAGCGTGGATGTAGACATACAGAAATCTGCAGGACGCAACCCGGCATCTTCGTAGGAGTATGTCTCACTTCCTCTAGCGATACTTATTTCTAAGACTAACTAGCTACTAGGAGTGCAGAAATGCAATGCGATGCAACTATGCTGGCCAACTCATAAGTGGCAATCTTTGCGAAGCAGACGAGTACTGCAAGAATGGTGGATGTGTAAGCCACCGAGCAACCTGTATCTATGATCAGCGCTAACAACATCGAAAGAATGAAAATAGCGGTGGCATTCTATGCTGGCAACGATGTTGCAGAAAGAGCGCCCTTTGACACGCAACTCGCTTGTATCTACTTGTGTACAGTACTACCTGGAAATCGTTCGTCTTGACACTTCTACGGCTTCGATACCTAAGTGATCAGGCGATGATTGCAGACTCGATTCTTGGGGTAATGTAGGACTAGTTAGCTTGTTGAAATGCTTAACATCGGAAGTTTGACCCTATGTACGGAGCAGGCAGGCTCTCAGCCTCCTATCCGTACTTGTCACAGGCCATGCCCATGATACATGCGAAGAATTTACTCACTACCAAAGGAAACCAAGTTCCTATCTGAGGGCGAGGCACTTGAGGCTATCATAGCGGTCCTAAAGGTCCCCGAAGGCGTTGGCACGCAGCGCCTGCGTTCAGATCGTGGCCTATGTCGTTTCCGTCTACGACGCTTGTCCACGAGATCATAGCCATAAAAGTAGCGAAACCACTTTTGCTGAGTCTCGGGCTTCCCGTCAAATTTGCGTCCTTTGCAAGACCTATACATTACATGAGCGTTGTTGACCTTCTCATTCGTAATCCGGCAGCGTTCGACTGTGACAGATTCGGTCGAGAAGCCGGTATGTCGCACGCCGACCTCATCATTTTGCGAGGCTTCGGTCCATAGAGGTATGCCCAAGGCACGTGCAGCATTATTACTGTACTACAGGAGTATCGCGGCCACAGCACGTCCCAGGTTGCCGCACGAGCTGTTTCTGGCATTCCCGCAGAATCACACGTGCCGGGCCGCAAGGCAATGTCCAGGCTGACAAGAGCTTGAGAGAGAGACTTCCACTTCCACGTTTCTGCCCGCTTTATCGAAGCGAGCTGCGCGTGCTCGAGGGTTTGGCGACGTGTTCCACGGCTTCCTGTGCACTTGTTGCGGCCAGCACTCCGAAATAGCACTAGATTATTGAAAAACGCTTCAGCTGCACGGCAGTGGACTCGCAGGGGTCGCCAATGGTCGCGCAGCAATCAGGTTTCAGCTGCGGCTTCACGCGTGAAGACTTTCTGGAGCATGGCGTCTCGTCCGCTGTGCCACCGCGCCTCGTCCACGCTGGATTGGGGCGTCTCCTTGATCGGCTGTGGAGCGGTGGTCCAACAGGAAAACTGCACGAAACTCATCTCATCATGCGCCGGGTCCATCCCAGCAGGCAAGTCGCTGTCGCTGTCGCTGTGGCCTGTACGTTCCCCTCGAAACTCTTTTTAATACAAAGCCAACCGCAACGGCTGCCCTAGCGAAAGTTTGTGAATGTCATGTTGGACCATGGCAATAAATTTATCAGAGTTGTGAGACGCGGACCCATAACAACTCTGCCGACCGAGCATCATCTTATTAACACTAAAATAATAAAGAACAACACCTCCATCTGCTGACTGCCGCCGTACCTCACTCGTTGCTCCACTGCGTCCTCCTCCACGACGATGTTGATGATGCAGCGGGCGCCAGCGTGCGATCCACCGACGCCTCGCAACGGCTACACCTCGAAGCTTGGTTCGGCTGTTGCTGTTCGAGATTGTCAAAGTAGGTGCATGAACGACGCCCTGGCCGTGAATCCGAGCTGAGCTGATGGTGAATGTCTAGTCTCTCCTTCCACCAAGCCTTCTGTCGTCACTTCCCAGCTGAAACCGTTGCCACGAGTCCTTCCTGCCACAGCTACCACCGAAACAAGCATTCAACACCCCAAGCATCGTCCCACTTCGCTCGACCTGGCCAAGACATCATCGAATGGCCACTCCACCCTGCCCAGTCCTCTGCTGAAGCGCGCTCTGCACAGTGCGCACTTGCCGAACGACAGGTCCACCACGATCCAGGTTCCGGCGCCCGACCGGCGACATCAACTGCCGCCGACGCCAACCACGCCGCTCGCAAGTCTCGTGATGGGCAACTCCCACTCGAGCGCGTCTGGCAGCCCAGGCCCGGACGACAGGTCTCAGCGGAGCGTTGTCCATGTCCGACGCCATTCCAAGCCGATGATCCGAAAGAGCTCGTCCAATCTCTTCAAGCGCGTCGACAGCTGCAGCCCGTTGCCACGAGATGTCACCACCAGCGTTATGTCGGTTCTGCAGCGAGACGGCACCAAGAGGATTGACAGCGGCCTCGGAGTCAACGGTAGAGCGAGCGTGCCGACAGACCCCTTTTCTAACAGACCCGATCAATACGACCACCGCTACCCCGGCTACTCGCCTCACAGCAAGGCAGTCCATTCGACGTCTACTGTGACAATGACTGAGAGTCGGGCAATCTTGCCTTCGAGTGCATCAACCACAGTACGGGACCTTGCCACTTCGAGCAGCGAGCCCAACGGTTCCAATGCAGAATTCCCGCGCATTGAGGAGCCGGCAGATGCGCTGGACGTCCACTCGGATACTGTTTCACCGACCATTCCTGCCCCGTCACCACTACCGGAAGACAGTCCTCACAAGTACGGTCTGCGAGACAGTGCGGATACACCCCCTATGTCGAACGAGAGTCCAGATATCCAGGTATCGAGAGCCCGGCGCAAAAGCAGCGGTGTGGAGATCTTCAAGGTGCGCGACGTCTAGCCAGTTCTCGCATTGACTATCACACTGACAGTGAATCAGGAGGCGCAAAATCTCCAGCAAGCACAGTCCTTTCTCAACGGACTGAGTACAGCTCGCCGTCGTGCTGAATCTGCCGCGGCAGTCCGCACTGACATGACGGACGACTCCTGGTGCAATCTTGCAGTATCAGAGCCCCGGCCAGGATCAACTCGTCCGTCATCGCAGCTGACGATAGCGGCCCAAGACGGACCAGGGCGTCGCAAGGGGCACAACTTCAAGTCATCCGGCTTCGCATACTCGAAGCCTCTCACGCTCAACCAACTGAAGTGCTATCGGGCACACGCCAAGCTACTGCTGAGTAGGAACAAGCACGCGCCTGTCGAGTGCGCAATCTGTCACACAGATGACGATGGGGAATGCTTCAGCTGCAGCTGGTGCGCAGTGCGGATGTGCAGGTTCTGCCGGAGAGACTTCGCCGAGCGTGGCATTGTCGCGTTGAAAGAGCGGACAAGGGCCACTGAGATGGGTGGAAGAAACGATTCTGCTCACACCAGCTCCACTGAGAGCTTGCAGGAGTTGGTGAAGATCACTTCAAACTTCACGGAGTGATACTCGGGATTAAGAGGTGGCACACGAAGGCCCGTGGGCGATGGCAATGGTGTGTATGGCGGCCTCTGGAAGGATGCTGAAAACTGAAAGGACCACAATGATAGTGATGAGTATGATACCCACTGCATGTTGCAGACGCATAGATGTGTATATTTCGAAGAGGAGTGCGGTCGAGCCTTGTTCATAGATCCACTCTTTAGGCTCCATCAATACGAGGACTTGTACCTTGGCAAAGTGCCATCGAGCAACATGACAGACTCGGTAGAACATATTAACATCAAACCAGCGTGTGAGATGACTGGATGCATCTCCAGGCCCTGCGACACTGTATCGCTAGACACGCGGTGCAGCTAGAGCGTGGTCGTCAATGGCTTGATATTAGGATCACCGGCTGGGGTTCCAAGCCTACAGTGCCATCTCTTTGCAGTGAGGCAGGAACCTGTGTGTTCCGTCCACTAGATAGCTTCCGTTCAAGCACGACGAGCTGGCAAGGAATCGTTTGAGAAGTAGTAAATGTCCCAATTGGGCAGTATTTGTACAATCGATATCCGCTTTCCTCCTTGCCGATCTACGAGCACCGACTCGCGCGCAAGCCCCGTTGACGATCTATCGAACTCTCCCACCAGTCGGACACTTGCAAACTAACAGCGCAGGCTTAAAGAGACGACGACAGATGGCGCCACCCAACAGCAGACTGCCGTCGGCGCCTGGACGAGTCGCATCTGAACGATCCAGGCCAACATCGATGTTCGAAGTATCGACCGACCACATGCGCAGACTACAGCAGATTGGAACGGGCAGACAAGTCCAGGGAGACATTAGTGTGTCGGGTGAAGATGCCAGTGGCACATCGACAAAGCAGTCGAAGCGGAGGAGCTTGCTGCCACAGTCCTTTACGCGCAAATTCTCGAGCGAGGGCAAGGAGGCGGCGGCGGCAGTAGCGGCGGCGACCGTGATAAAGGAGGATACATCTGACAGCGAAAGTGGGAGACAGTCAGACGACAGGATAGCCATGCCGCCGCCGCCGAAGCCACGACCTACGTCCATGATGCGACCCCCGAATGCCATCGCTCGCAAAGATGTGCCTAGGCATACCAGAACGCCGTCCAAGGACGCTGTAGCCGTACCTGCCAAAGCTGGTTCCGCTGTCAAGCCTGCTCCACCAGCGTCCAGCTCTTCGCAGAGCGGCATCAAACGCTCCAATTCCACCCGGCTGCCACAGTCGCCAGGTCCGCGATCGACGAGCCAGCAACTACCAGGCGGACGAGGCAATACAGGAAGCGCAGACGGAGGCGCAATAGTCACGGCACAAAAGCGATCGCCCACGTCGACTGCACAGAAGAGATCATCTGTGATCTTGTCAAAACCACCTGCTCTGAATACATCGCTTCCACCCAGCACTCGTACACAGCCTTCACCTACATCTCCAACTCGACCCAGTACCAGGTCTCGCATGCTCGCACCCGCGAAACCAGCCTTCAACACATATCAACAACACTACAGTCCAGCGAAGTCTGCTCTCCCGAAACCTGGAATCCCGAGCGCCAGGACGACCGCGAAGCCCACGAGCAGCCCGGAAGAGGTTGATACAATGACATTCGACGTGGCCGTGGAACAGATAGAGCTTCTCCAGCTATCTCTCATGCATCAGGCTTCATTCGCCACCTTGAGGTCATATGAGGCCAGTGCGAGACAGAAGTTAGCCAAAATGCACGCGAAGCTGCAAAAGGAATACCAATCGATCCAGGCTCAAGAGCAACGAAATCGCCGTGCAGCGAACCTGGATGCATTAGAGACATGGTGTCCTGACGCCGCACTTCTCACCGAGCACCTCCAGACGCTGAGCCGAGTGGTCTCTGATCTCCGTGCACACACAGAACAGGGCAGCAGGTACTCAGAGCTGGTGCAGACCTTTGACGATTGGGCGACGGGAGCAGAGTCTTTCCTGATGAGCAACACTTCCTCTGCAAACTTCATCGAGGCGCTCCCCGAATCATGGCGATCACAGCACACGTCTCTTGCGTTGAACATGAGATCCATACAGCGCGACATGACCACATTGCCGCCGCTTCCTCGGTCAGATGCCGCGGATCAATCATCAAGTCTTCACATCATGTTCGATTGTTGCTCGCCATTGGCTGATAGCATGGTCCGCGAGCTAGAGTTCATGACCAAGCTGCAGAAGGAAGTGCTCCAGCAGGGCAGATCACGCATAGATCAACAGATCAGCGCTCTGACATCGGAAGGAGCACGAAGCCAAGACAAAGAGAACTGGGTGCCTGCGTGGCAGATTGTAGGCTCCTGACAAGATAGCTTTCGCAAATGTGTGACCGAATGTTGTTTGATTGTCGGCTACAGCGTTGCTTTAGCGTGACTGTCATACTGAGACCGGCAGTCCATCTGTTGACAGTTCCCATAGCTCCAGTAAACCCTGGACGCGATACTCTGCAGCCCATCCCTGCGGGTCGAAACAGGCAAGTCAGCAACGACTGTAGATTTTGGCCTTGAAAGTACTCTCAACTGACGTACCGTGTCGTGTTCAATGCCTCGCAAGAGATCGACAATTGTTCGTCTCCAAGCCACGCAGTCGGCACTGTCGCTTGTTCCAGGGGTGTCCTGTCGTCCGAGCACGAGACCTGCGGCCCAAAGTGGCTGGACGCTGTGCACCTGTGTCAAAGGTCCTATAGTCAGCAATGGGAAATATGCAGGGCGTAAGCGTGTCTCGTACCCGCATAGCCTCGTCGCTTCTGCCTTTGGCAATGGCCACAATCTCCTTGGCATGCTGGCGCGACTCCTGGATGATAGAGGCGTAGCTCGCGTGTCGACTTGCCAGTGCCGATCCCGACACTGCAGAACCTCCCGCATCACCAGTGGTCGGTCTTGCTGTCGAGATGTGAGGCTTATTGTGCAAAAGCTGCACCCGCGCAAAGTGGTACCATCTAATATCGTGCGATGCGGTCAGTGAAAGGCGGTAATATGGCAAAAGCATCGGTGGTGGCTTACTGCGTCGTGCTTGCACACATTGCACGCGGAAACCACTTCTCTGTCTCCCATTCCGCTTCGCCGCAACGGGTAGCTGTTGCTCGAAAGCCGTCTGTTACACCCTGGAACCAGACCGTGAGCTGAGCATCGAGTTGCTCCCAATAGTCGAGCAATTCGCGCTGCCGGACGCCAAGGCCGAGTGGCGAGATGCTATCAGGGACTTCATCGCCTGCTGCGATGAAGTTTACGAGTTTGATCAGTAACCATATTAATGCATTGGAAATCATCTGATGTAATCGTTAGCCCGTGATTCACGAAGCGGCCATTCGAAACGTACATCATCTTCCATGGCCAGCTCTACAAAGTAGTTCTCGTGGTGAGGATGTGAAGGCACCACGAACCCATCCACAGTCAGCTGCAGGCCAACGCTGCGCCACATTGCTAGGTCTGAAGTGTCCAGACGAGTGGAGGTGTTGTTGATGAATGCCGAAAGCATGTCTTGTCTCGCAAAGTTCCTATAACTCGTTGGCTGAATGCAGGCGTTCAAAGGTTGATGCGCTTACCAGAAGACCGCCCTTCTACCCAGACCTAGTCCTCTGCTAATAGAAGGCTGATGCAGGGTTGGCTCGGATCCTGTCACGGTCGACGTTTGGTAAGTGGCGTGCTCAGATATTGACTGCGGCGACGGTGGCAGCGTTAGCGGTACAGCTTTTTCTCTGGCCACATCAAAAAGTGTTTTTGCGCCGTCAAGATGCCTACTCCACTCTGGTCCAGACGCATCCAGGAACTCGTATACGCACAGTATGGCAGTAGCAGCTACTAACTCATCCGAGTCCGTGGTCGGGAGTGGCATACCCTGTATGGTAGATAGCGTGGCTGGGGTCGCATCCTCTGGCAGTGAAGATGTACCCGGTCGAGTGCCGCTCGCGCCCGTGAGACTTTGCCGCAGCAACGACACTGCAATGTCGTAGCACTCTCTCCCTTTTCGCATCCACTGCTCTGCATCCATGGGCTGGCCTGGCCACAGTTCCATTCTACTCTGCACTGATGCTGCACCTCCCATGACTGATCGTCTCCCATTCACCCTGGCAAGACTCTTTGCGGAAAGACTCGCACAGCTGTATAGCAACAGAGGGCACGACACCGCGAGCACAGGGACCGTGGCAGCAAAGAAGAGGTCAAGATCGAACAAGTCCATCCAGCTCAAGGTGTGTTCTGTCGCTTGCCGTAATAGATATGCTAGCTCTGGATCCTCGATCGAAGCTCTTCCTCTACATTCTGGAGGCCCTTGGGAAGAATGTAAGCACGTCCGTCCGCCAGCTGATGTGAACGATGAATTACGTACATGGGACGGTGAATGCGGCCGTGCGATGGGTGAACGAGCGTGCAGCTGTGGGTCGATATTGCTCCCTGCAATCGGAGAGACATTCTGGGAAGCGGGATTGAGAATGAAGTCCAGGCCCAAGCCGCTCGTCGTCACTGGATGCGTAGAAGTCTGAGATGGCGATCGCGGATTTCCACTGGTCGAGGGAGGCTGTGCCGCAAAGTTGGCAACTGCACTCAGCGCCTCCAGGCCATGCGAGGCATACGCGGGATACGAGGCCGGGCTCACGTTGAACTCGTGATTCATCGAATAGGCACGCACAAGCGGCTCCTGGACCAAGCGCGCAGAGCCGGGCAGCGCACCCACATCCTCGCCGTCCTCGTTGTACTCGTCCTCGTAGGGGTTGTTTGT
This sequence comes from Septoria petroselini, assembly GCA_022559915.2. NCBI lineage: Eukaryota > Fungi > Ascomycota > Dothideomycetes > Mycosphaerellales > Mycosphaerellaceae > Septoria > Septoria petroselini. The sequence continues at coordinate 9,153 of JAFJTQ020000041.1, forward strand.
GTGCACAAATGTCAGGTCCTGCGGCACCTGCACCCACGTCGTACTCTTCGCAAATGTCTCCTTGTAACCGTAGAAACTCTTCAGGCCGTCTTGTTCTTTACCGTTCATGGACGGGTTCTGCTGGTGCCGGAAAGTGATGCCTTGCGAGGGAACACAGTTGCGGTTTGCCTTGACGCAATTTGCGCATGTCGGCCGTCCTTCGTCGCATTTCAACTATCAAGTATCGGTATGAGTTTTGAGCATCTTTTCCCTATGCGCGTCGCAGCAACGCCATCACCCACCTTTCGCGAGCGACACGTGAGGCTGGTGAGATAGATGGTCAGTCAGGTGGACATCATGGACCCATATGGTCGTCGTGCGAGGCAGGTCAGACTGGATGTGAGGCAAGTCTGGCGAGCACGTCGAAGTCATTCCCGATGCCGTGCACGTCGATCACGCGTTTCTCCTACTCACCAACCCGTGCGAGATCTGGGCGCCATGATGGCCCACAGAGTCGCCCGTGATGTCCGCAGCCAGTGTCGTCTATCCTACTCCTGCTCCATGTCACGTCAGGGAGGTGGTGTTCGAAGAGAGAGAGAGACAGATGAAGACAGATGGAGGCACAGATGTCACCCCGGACCCCGCGCGACCTCGGACTGCTGTGGAACAGCAAGCGAGTCGTGAAGTGAAGACTTTTATCAACTACTGTGCTGTATGTGTTCTGCTCTGTGTCTAGGCTCTGGCTATCTTATGCTCTGTACACTGTTCTCTGTTCACTGTTTGTTCACTGTTTGTTCACTGTTCACCACTGAATGACCTCGCCAAACCGGTCGTAGAATTTCCCACTATCCCGTACGTCCCAATTCTCGATCAAGGGCAACAAGCCTTGGACGCTCTCTTGTGCGCTAATAGCACCGTCTTCCCTCCATTTGACGAGCTTGGTCTCGACTCGACCGGGATGACAGAGGATGAACGATACTTCTGGAACATCTGCTGCCATCGATCGCACGAGCATGTTCTGTGCGGCCTTGCTTGCTCGGTAGGCGTAGGCAGCCCCGGCGTCCTTGTTGGGTCTCTCATTGTTTCCAATGCTGCCCATTCTCGAGCTCATCACCACAGCTTTGCCTTTGGCTGGCCGGAGATTTGGTAGAAGTGCTCGGAGCACAAGAAATGTGCCCGCTGCGTTGATCTGGAAAGTTTGCAATAGCGTCTCGATATTCATCACATCTGCCGTCTCGCAGGCGGCCACATCCCCTGCCTTCTTCACCTCGACCTCTGGGACCAAGCCACGGACGCCAGCGGAGTGAATGACGAGATCGATCCGCTGACCTTCGATATTGGCGGCCAGAGCGCGGACAGATTCTTCTTGGCACACGTCCACTTCGAGACAGCGGACATTGTGATGTGATTGTGTAGCTGGCTGTCGATCCACCGCTATAATGTTTGTGTCTGCTTGTTGCCGGTATGCTTCGACAAATGCAGCGCCTAGCCCATGGGCTGCTCCAGTGATCAAGACCGTGGGCATGCTGAGCAACTTGAGTGATGTTATCTGTGTCTCTATTCAGTGCACCAAATGACAAGCAAATGAAACACTCGCGAGACTCGAAAGAGAAAGCTTTTCCGCTCACCGTACGCGTGGGAATTGTGTAGTAGTAAGGATAAGGCATTGACACTGGTGGTGAATAATCAGACTCGAGACATTTCTCTTGGCAATCTACTTCCAGACTCCACACGCTGCGCTCACACTCGTCCTTCTGCCACAACAACTAATAAGCACCGATCGCTTACCGTTGGGCCCGTCGCAACATGAACGACACGATCGCGGGCAATGAGTCTGCCAGACCTTAAAACTTAGCAAGCGCCTGCGAGCACATGCACGTCCGCGAGTGCCGACACATGAATGGACCGCCCACTCGCTGAGACGATGAACTCCGGTACTGCGGTGTGTCGCCCATATCTCCTTTGACTCGACCGAATCTCTCGTGTCGCATTCCTGCATTGCACCGCTAGGCGAAGAAGAACAATTGCGCGCTCGGCTCGGGCTAGCGACATTCGACGTCCGCTCGCTGCGGTCACCAGTCTCTTGTTTGCTGCTTGCGCGACCCCACTACTCTTTGCTGCAGCATCTCATTCCACCATCTCGCAGGTCTCTCCACCCCTCCCCGGCGGCAAAGCGATCATGCGCACTCGACAGCGCCCCGTCTCGCAGCAAGCCGCGAAGCCGCAGACTCGATCCACAGCTACCCGCCCCGCCCGCAAGATCTTTAACTGCATTGTCGACGACTCTGCGTTAGTGGCTGGAGTGAAGAGAAGCACACGAAATGGCATCAGGCAATGGGTCAAGAATGGACAAATTCGCCTTTTTGTGCCGCTTCACGGTAAGTGGGCCATGGTGTCTGAGTAAAGGTAGACACTGATCGGTTCAAGCGCTCGACGAGCTCAATCGTCAAAAGACCGGCACTACAAAGCACGCCGAGGATGTTCGCGAAACTCTGCAGTGGCTTGACGACGCAACGGACAAGTTTCCCGATGCAGTTGCGGTACAAGGACCAGAAGACACTTACGAGAAATGGGCCCTGGTGGAGCGATTTGTCGTACCACGAACGCTCTTCTCCGAGGACAACTACGACCATGAGCTTGAACGGGTCGAGTCTAGCACCCTCTCTTACGAGACCGCGAGTAAGGTCAACGTTGCCGACGAGAATGTCAAGACATCAATGAGCTCAGAAGCGACTGAGGCCAGTCGCTCGCTTTCACCATCTTCTTTGCGCAGCCCGCGTTCCAGTACCAGCGCGCTATCGCCACCGGCGAGTCCTGCAAAGAAGTCGCTTCCACCCGCCAAGACCATTGCTTCTCTCAACGCTGCAGCAAGCGGACCACAGTCATCGAGCGCCAGTGTGCCCGGGACACTGCAGCCATTGTTCAACTACATCTTATGGCGCATTCATCAGGAACTCGATCCCGTGGCCGCCCTAGAATCGTTCATCTTCTTGTGCAATGATGCCAGGAAGGTGGGATTCGCAAAGGGCTTTGATATCAAAACCAAGAGACTCGAGCAGCTGCGTGAGGCAGTGGGCAGAGAGGACCGCGACTTCAAGAACCGCCAAGCCATGATCAACCGCGAAAGCCAAAGCGATGAGCATGAGGAGGTGGCCGACCAGAAGGATGACGAGTCTAAGAAAGGGGTTCGGCCGATCACACCAAAAGACGCAGTAGATGAGCAGGACGATGTGGTGGTCTTCAAGCCGCCACGAGCACCGGCTGCAATGCTGCACAAGCCAGGCCCAAGTGTAATGGACCCAAATGCCTTCGGACGTGAGACTATCAAGCAGGAGCAGCCCAAGGCTCCTCACTCTCCTCGCACTGGGGCCCCGTCTGCCCGTGGCGGGTCGCCGCGTGGTAGTCACGTACTGCCTTTCAGCCCACGCGGCAATCTACGAGGAGGCCGCGGTAATCTCCGAGGCAGTCATGGCAACGCTCGCGGTCGCGGTAACACGATAGCTCGGGGAGGCGGCTTTGCGAATGCCAACGAGAAGGTACTTGCTGCGACAACGCCGTCACCTCGCGAGCAGATCGACCCCGCCAGTTTCACCCGCCCAGAGGCTCCACGACAACAACGAAAGCTATGGGTTCCGACATGAACAGCCTGGGACCACTGCATGAGCAGGAGCAAACTCACTCACACTCTACGCGTTGTATTGGACCTCACGGTCACAGTGCTCGCGTGTCTGAGGATTGGATCATTCTGAAGCATGTCATCCTCTCGCTGATCACAAGCTGGCAATTGCCAACGACCTGGCCACCTGAGCCATTCGACTGCGTCGTGGCGCGAGGCTGCGAGCTTACGCAAGGTGGCAATTTCCTGACTTGTCCTGGAATGAGAACAGTTCGTTAAACGACGCACAGAACTGATCGCGGAACGAAAGGGGTGGGTTACAGAATGTCGCGTGATGCTGCGTTATTGTTTCCCCTGTTTGCCATTGCTGGCAGCGCAGAGGTACTGATTCTGGACAAATTGGATGTGATGTTACTTGGAGGTTCTGACACCCCGATTCTCGTCACCGATCTGGGACTTGGCACAGGAGTAGCTCGTAAATAGGCATCCATGCAGTTTCGGATTGCTCGTATGGAGGCTGAACAAATATCTCGGGGTTCGGCTGAAAACGTCATCGTGTTGTTTGGCGGGACTGCGGTGGAACACAAACAAGATCTGGGGAGTTCTGGCCCTATTCTCCTGCTGTGTGCATCATAGCACATCGTTAGATAGCAACAAGTCTCTTGCCCGGACTTCTTGTAACCGCATGCACAACGTCTACGACTCGACAAGCGTGTCGTCATCCGCATCATCCCTGCGAACCGAGCCCATACAACTAACTTGTCGCATCGCGCTGTCGGATCGTCCGGCATCAATCCCATGCAGAGGCCGAAACAACATCAACACCAATGCGAGTGATGTGTGCTAATCGATGAACTGCGACGTATCTTGAGAGCCGACAACAATAATGAAGGAGCTTCACGACGCCCTGACATGGCTGGGCCCAGTCGAGTGGAACGATGTCCCAACCAACAACCTCGAGCAATACGTGACGGACTGCTTGACCGCCGGCGAGCTGATTGCAGCCAGTGTCCCGCACAATGCGGGAGGCACACCGTTCAATGCGTCCAAGGCGTCTCACAGCGAACCCAACCTGGCCAAATCACACAAGGACATCGTTGCTTCAGAAGCGAGATCATGTCCGGCGCACGAGGACCACGAGAAGCTGCAAAAGAGCTGGGGGAAGCCGTACAAGTTCAAGAAGGAGGATAACCCCTTGAACGTCTCGCTGTACAAAATGGCAGGCAACGACAGGTATGCAACCAAAGCGTACAAGCTACGTGTGACACGGTCGCTGACTTGTACTCTGCGTCCCGTAGGCACGGCGCGTGGTTTGCCCGGAGCAGTGTGCATGAGGGAATCGGGTTCGACAAGTTCAAGAGGGCCATGATGCGAGAATTCTCTCAAGCCTTGACAGTGCAAGGAGAACCAGGCGCTGGTGCCATCCGTGGCATAGCAGCGGACAGGCGACTGGAAAGAATTGACGTTGCAGATAAGGGCAAGCTGGAAGTCTACGAGCTCAGTGCTGCTTTTCCTGGGCCGGTCACACCACGAGACTTTGTGGCCATGGTTATCAGCAGCGACAAGGCTTTGTCAGCTAAGAGTGCCGCAGATGTGGCCGGTGAGAAGCACCTTCCCAGACATTTCATGGTTGTGTCGAAGCCTGTGTCGCATCCTGATGCCCCTCCAAGATCTGGGCTTGTACGTGGTCAGTACGAGTCGGTGGAGCTCATCCGCGAAATCCCATTGTCAACCGCAAAGCCCACGTCCTCGACCAAACTTCTCAAGAACCAAACAAACAGTTCCACTGCCGATGGTGGTCTTGTGGACGACTCGGACGCTTCGCACGAACCGGAGCTCAACCCTGTCGAGTGGGTCATGGTGACCAGATCGGATCCGGGCGGCGGAATACCTCGATTCTTGGTCGAACGCGGGACACCAAGCGCCATGCTTCAGGATCAAAACAAGTTCTTTGACTGGGCATGCGCTCTAAACGATATACCACACCCCGATGACAACATTGATGAGCAGAGGGAGTTGCCCATTGATCAAGCAGAGAAGGAGCAAAGCAATGGTGTCGGATTGGCACCTTTTGAGGCAGATGGAGCAGCTGCTCCAGCCGGTGATGTCCCAAATCCGCGAGGGTCTCCGGGCGAGGAGTCCGCACCAGCGCCCACGAGTCCCACTGCTTCGAGTCAACCAGACACCGCCAAGGGCGGCTACATTTCAGGAATCACTAATGCGATAGGAGCTGGGATCGAGGCATATGCACCTACTTCAGTGTCCGACGCAGTGTTACAGCACTTACAGCCCACGCCGATGGAGTCGGACGATTCCTCGGACACGTCATCAGTAGATTCTTTCATGTCTGCCGAAGAGCCGAGGAAGGTGCCAACTGCGCCAGACACCACCAACCCTGCACAGTCGAGCGACAATATCAGCATCTTGAGCGGAGATTTTTCGGAGGGTACACGAAGCACCAGAAGCATGTCGCATCACGAGAAGGAGGTTCACAAGCTGGTCCAGAAACGTGAGAAGCTCGAGCAACAATTGGCCAAGAAGCGCATGGCGGAAGAGCAGAAACTACGAGACGCTCAGGAGAAGGGGCAAACTGAAAGCGGCAAATCAAAGGAGAAGATCGAACGCGAGCTCAAGAAGAGCGAGGAGAAGCACCGCAAGGAGATCGAAAGGTTAGAAGCCAAGAAGGAAAGGGAAGAACGCAAAGCCGAAGAAAAGCGGAAGAAGAAGGACGAGCAGCACAAGATCTCGCTCGTGACTCGAGAGCGCGATGACTTTCGAAGTCAGGTAGACTTGTTCAGGAGGGAGAACTCATTGCTGAGAGACCAGGTGGCAGACCTACAGGCCACGAACACTGTTCTCGTGCAACGACTCGGAGCACTTGGGGGGCAGGAGGCGTTGAAAGGCCTGGACGATGTGGTTGGACACAAGAGATCAGTGAGCATCAAGAGCACAGAGACCTTATCGAAGCAGGCTACGACTCCTTGATGCCGCCTTACCTTAATGGATGCACGAGACGAACAGCAGAAGTCACAGTTGTAACAGCGGAGTTCGCAGACCAAGACCAAGGATAGTAATTATTCCGCCCTGCTCACACGCAACACTTTGCAGCAAGTGAAGCAGTTTCAGGCTAAATGCATGCATGCAGCCCCACATGAGCTCAAAGCTTGTCACAAGCCGTCAAGGTCCGACTTCACCAAAAGGCCTTGCGTTGCTTACACTCAACAAGCTCCTGTTGCCACAGTTCAAACGCATACAGACTCGCTCGAACGTATCAACTACAGGCGTTGCAACATGGCTTCCACAGAGCCACTGTACTTAGTATGCAATTGAACAGTGGCTACCATCAACAAAGCTGACGTTGACTTCACGCAGGGCTTCGATCTGTCCACGCAGCAGCTAAAAGGTTGTTGACCTCTGTCCTGCTCAATATAGGTACTGACTGACTACAGGCATTGTTGTTGAGTCGGATCTCAAGCTGGTCCACGAAGCGAAGGTCGATTTCGATGCAGATTTCCCAAAGTATGGCATCAAAAAAGGCGTTCTGACCAACCCCTCAGAAGGTGAAGTCTTCGCGCCACCTGCGATGTGGCTTGAGGCCATCGATCTCGTCCTAAGCCGATTGAAATATGCTGGTCTCGATTTTGGTCGCGTGAAAGGTCTCTCAGGCGCTGGCATGCAACACGGCACTGTCTTCTGGTCCGAGGAAGCCCAGGATCTACTTTCGAACCTCGATTCTGGCCGATCACTAGTCGAGCAGCTTCAGCCGAGTACTGGAATGTCAGCTTTCGCTCATGACATGAGTCCAAATTGGCAGGACGCCAGCACACAAGCGCAGTGCGACGCATTTGATGCAGAGCTGGGCAGTGCGGGAACCCTAGCAAATGTGACTGGCAGCAAGGCGCATCACCGCTTTAGTGGACCGCAGATTCTGCGGTACAGAACCAAATACCCTGCGCATTACATCAAGACTGCTCGAATCTCGCTGGTCTCAGCGTTCCTTGCCTCCGTCTTTCTTGGCAAGTTCGCACCGATCGACATTAGCGATGTCACGGGCATGAACCTTTGGAACATCAAGGACGGCGCCTGGGACGAACGACTGTTGGCGCTCACGGCCGGCGGCAAGGATGGTGTTGAAGCACTACGAGAAAAGCTTGGTGAAGTGCCAGAAGACGGTGGCGATGCATTCGGTCACATCAGCAGCTACTTTGTACGCAAGTATGGTTTCCCGAAAGACTGCCATATCATACCCATGACTGGAGACAATCCGTCGACAATTCTTGCACTTCCTCTACGTGCCTCGGATGCAATGGTATCCCTGGGGACAAGCACGACCTTCCTGATGAGCACGCCAGAGTTTTTGCCAGATCCCGCATACCACTTTATGAATCATCCAACGACGCCGGGGCTGTACATGTTCATGTTATGTTACAAGAATGGCGGTCTCGCTCGCGAGCAGGTCCGGGACCAGCTCTCGAACTCGTCAGATTGGGAAGCATTCAATTCTACTGCACTCTCCACGCCACCTCTTTCTCAGAAGCGTGACTCGGATCCGCAACGTCTTGGCCTTTATTTCCCTCGCCCGGAGATCGTTCCCAACTTACCCTCGGGCCAGTGGCGCTACAACTACGACGCGAAAACACAGACAGTCGAGCAAAGAGATGTGGGTTTCAGCCCTGACGATGCTCGGAACATTATCGAGTCGCAGTTCCTCTCCCTTCGCCTCCGATCTCAGGCCTTGGTCCGTTCAGAGAAAGACCCCAATACCGGCAAAGTACTTCCTCCGCAGCCCCGACGCGTCTATCTTGTTGGAGGAGGCTCCGCAAACCCTGCAATCGCGAAAATCGCAGGAGAGGTGCTCGGTTCTGTAGAGGGCGTGTACAAGCTCGACATTGGCGGAAATGCTTGCGCGTTAGGCGCGGCATATAAAGCCGTCTGGGGTTGCGAGAGGAAAGCTGGCGAGACATTTGAGGAGCTCATTGGTGGGAGATGGGACGAGAGCAGTTTCGTCAAAAAGGTTGCAGATGGGTATACGGAAGGCGTGTTTGAGAAGTATGGAGAGGCTGTCAAGGGGTTCGATGAGATGGAGAAGCGAGTCTTGGGCGAGAATGCAAGAGTTCCGGCTGCCACACAGACGCTGCAAGATGAGAGCGCGCTATGAGTCTTTGTTGCTGCACCAGAAAACCTTTTGGACTGTAGCCAACGATTCTCGGTCGTCGGTCGGTGCGCTCATTTGACGACCCAGAGCGACGACATTAAGAGCACTGCACGAGCTCGAAGCATTCGAGCGAGTAGCACTGAATAGCAGCCCACAACTGTGGTTGCAAACCGGTTCTACCTGATCATGCATAGACACCTGCAGTCCGGTACCGGGCAAGTAGAATGTTTCTGAAACCAGCTCTTGGCATGGTGAGCATGAAAGCCATGCTCGCAGCTCACGCAAAAGGTCAAGAATTTCGCCATGACATCGTCTAGTTTCGACAATTCTTTGGCACCTCCTCTACGACTAGGATCGGGCGTGCCGAGCCACATCCGACAGATGCCGCAACGCGGCATGTGTCTTTGACACTTGGGACACACAATCCCTGCACTTGCCGAAACGGCCAATGACTCTTTAGTACCGGATGGCACAGTTGCGTTCCTGTCGTTCTTGCGACCTCCTTTGCTGTATCTGGCCAATGACAGCTGACAATGATTGCATCGGAGCGAGACTTGTCCGACCGGAGGATCGAGTAGATTGTGTCCGTCTTTTGTAGTGGCCAGCTGGCTGTGCTGGACGATGAACTGGCTTCGTTCGGTGAATGTGCGCCAAGCCTGCATTTGCATAAAATAAGTCTCCTTCCACATGTCGAATCGGATGTCGTCGACATATCGTGGATTAGTCAGTGCACTCGCGAGAACCGCAGTCTGTACATCGTTTGTCCTCGTGATGTAGGACTGCAACAAATCCATAGACTTTTCTCCCAAGCCTGTCAGCAAAATGCCTTCAAGATCGCCGTTCTTGATTGCTCGGGCGGTTTCGTCTTGTATGAAGCGAAGGAGCTCAGTGTCGTTCAGGTACTTGAGACTGAGAGCCACGCGGTAGCCGAGATGCAGGTAGTTGGTTTCCATCACGTCTCGCCAATGCCCTTGAATCAGGAAATTGAGCAACGCCTTCAGAGCTGGATCATCGGTGTCAGCTACCATCCAGCGACACATCTCACGCTGCTCTTTGTTAATCGTGTCGGCAGCCAGCAGCGCGCCAAGGCCAATGTTAGGCACAGTCTTGCTCCTGATGAGCGACGTGAGCAAATCCAAGGCAATCTGTTTGTACTGATGAAGCACGGCTTGGACTGAAAAAAGTTAGCACTGGTCCCAAAATCCATAGACCGTCATGTGCTTCGACGCGGGCGATGTTCGTCAGTACTCACCAACAGCTTGATAGTATAAGCCGCGGCCAACGAGCTCGTGACACTCTTCTTCGAGTGTCTCCTTTGTAAATTTCCAGCCACACATCTCAAGACAAAGCTGCCTAACTTCAGAATAAGGGGTGCGGTCCCCCTCAAAAGGAGGTAGGCCTCGAGAGGCTGCAAGATCCACAATTGCGTCCGCGACCTTGCCGGTGGCGAAGGACAGCTTGCGGTTGTGATTGTGTCCAATGTCTCTGTAACATACTGCAGCAACGCCAATATAGCTGAGATCTAAGTGCTGGCGCTCTGCGACCATGCCGTCTCGCGTAGCTTGCTGTCGGAAACGATGGACAGTCTCCCAGAAGCGCTCTAGCTGTAGATCACCAGCAACGAGATCCATGTTCTTGACGCAGTCTAAGAAGTATCCGCGTCGGCATCGATCGCGTTGGAGGGTAGAGCCCGCAAGCATGCTCGGTAGCTGAGTGGAGTCCATTTGACACACAAGCTTTTTGTTTGCTACACTGTCTTGCGGGACCTCCCCTTGATATGCCAATGGACCGAAATCTTCTGCAGTGCACTCCTCACGGTGCGAGGTCTGAAGTGCAGCCTGTGATTCAGGGGCAGTCGGCTCCACGATGGACACATCATCGAAAGACACGCTCATGTCGTGGCGAGCAGTGACAGTGGCTTGAGAGATTGTGCGAGGTACCCGTTGCATGTCTATCCGGCGATTTGGCCGCAGAGCGAGCACATCCTGATGCGCTGCTCGAGGATCTGTAGACATCCAGTCGAATGCAATCAGTTTCGTATTGAGATCTGCCGCCTGGTCGTCGCCGAAGGGCTTCTCGATGTTTCTTGTCTGTGATACATAACGATTGTGCGCCCACGGCTGTCCTCCATGAGGATTACTGGGCTGATATTCCGGAGCGTGAAGCAGCGAATCACGTCCCTCCGTCATATCGATCACCTTCAATTCGCCACGACTGGAGCATATTGCTAACCGACCGCGCTGCTGACCAGAGTACCGCAAGCTCCATATTGTAGTTTGTGCTGCGTTGTCAACAGCAGGCTGGAAATCAAACACAGCCGCTCCACTACCAGCAGTAGAGCCACTCTGCATCCAGCGTTTGTCCCATACAGTCACAGACGGCTCTCCCGACGATCCTGCGGATGCGAAGTAGTTGTCATCAAGCGGGTCTATAGCGATGTTGTTGACGTTGCGTGTCGCTACCTGTGCACTGTTATTGGTGCCAAAGTACCCATCGCGCAAATCGTACAGGCGGATGAACGCTCGTTGAGCTGCCACAAGTATGGTTTCCGGATGCCGGGGGGAAAACCTCACGCTCGATACTACTTCAGCCGGGCAGAGTCGCCGAAATGGTTCTGAACTGCTTTCTTGATGGCCGCTCGCGTCGAAAATGTTAAGACACGCATCAGATCGGGTTCGATCGAGAGCAACAGCCAACCAGTTTTGCGGCGAAAGTGCAATCGAGTTACATTTCCTTTGCTGCCGCAACTTGAACGTGGCCACAGTCTCGGAAGGGCGATCATTCTCGTTGAGCTTCACCAGACATGCACTGCCCGAGACTAATCCAAGAGCTACGACAGACTATGCGGACCACGTTAGCACTCAGTGTATGTGATCGAAGTGCTGTCACAACTCGTCTTGGCTCACCTCGTCCGTCTTGGACCAGTCAAAGGCGCCAAAATTAGGCAGTCTTCCATATCGCGCGACTTGGAATGAGGATATGTGAGTCGCATTCTTGTGGCTGATTTGGCTAAGAGTCAAGCTCTGGTCTGTGACGTCCACGAGCAAGAATCTCTGTCTGTCCTCCGTTGAGAATGGCGACCATCTCACCGCGGCTTCCATGAGCACGCTATCTGCTCAGCCACGCGTGCCGCATTTCCGAGCGACACGAAGGCAGCAGTGTTGATGGCGCGTCCACGTGGCGTGGAGCGAACAAGAGTCTGTCGATGTGTTTGGTATGTGCCTTTCTCGTGCCGAATACGAAAGACGAGGAGAAGTGAAGCACGGGCCACATATTAGTCATAAGGTCCATTGCAGGCAACGTCAATGGATCTGCAAGCGAACCACAGTCCTCCTCACGTCCCAAGACTGGACACTTTAAATGGATGCGGACAGCACAATCGCTGGCTACGCATGATAGTAGGTCACTTTGGTTGAGACGCTGAGATACGTCAAACTCGTTTACGCCACCATCACCTTCACTATCGCGCAGCATGGACGCCCCTCCTCCCTACGAGGCGGTTGCTCATCAACAAAAGGCTTTCGAAAAGGCGTCAGCCCTATCGGGACTTGCACAGAACGACCCTCGCTCATCATCGCAGGACTCGCTGGTTCCAGAAGATGGCGCGCAGCAGCAGCGCAGAAAATTGCTCCTCGTCTATCTGCATGGTTTCATGGGCGCCGAGACAAGCTTCCGCAGCTTTCCTGCTCATGTTCACAACCTACTCACGACATTACTGTCGGAAACCCACGTGGTACATACAAAGATTTATCCTAGGTACGCATCAAGGGGCAGGATAATCATTGCAAGAGACGACTTCGGCAAGTGGATCGAACCGCACCAGGATGCCACTACAGATCTTGTGCTGCTGGGCCACAGTATGGGAGGACTTTTATCCGCCGAAGTCGTACTTGCACCTGCAATACGATCGGGCACTGGACCACTGCGCCATCGTGTGCTGGGCACTATCAACTTCGATGTACCTTTTCTGGGCATGGATCCTGGAATTGTCAAGAGCGGGCTTGCAAGTCTCTTCAAACCTGCAGACGAGCCTCGAGACCAAGAATTGGGAGGAGAGGTGACAGATACGTCGAGCGACGCAGGATCAAGACCCAGTCTGACCAGCCCGACTCCTTCTGCACAACGCGTGGACACCCTATGGGCACCTGGCAAACAAGACCCCAACTACAATCCATCCTTTGCGAATGATGTGGTGTTGCCAGTAAGGAAAGGATGGCGCAACGCATGGCACTTCATCAACAAGCACTCCGACGACTTAACAAAGGCCACCAAGAAGCTGGTATCGTCGCATCTTGAGTTTGGCAGTGCCATGGCAAACTACAGCGAGCTTAAATCGCGATACGCTAGGGTGAGAGCTCTCGAAGAGCAAGACGCTAAAGTGAGACAATCGGTCGTGGAAGGAGGTGTGCCTCCGCGAGCACGGTTCATCAACTATTATACTGCCAGCACTGGCAGACCGAAGAAGCCCAAATCGCCAAGCAGAAAGTCGTCTCGAAGCCCGCGTGGATCGCGATCGGTCTCCCGCGCCTCACATGGTGGGTCCACGCCGAGCCTGCAGGCTCCCGATAGTACGAGCTCTACGATTACAAGCCACGCGACGGAAGACCAATGGCACGAGGCGATGGAAAGTCTGTCAATCGATCAGCCGGCGGGTTCAGAGCAGAGCCGCGACAAGAACAATGCGCAAGCGGTCGATCCTGCCACCGTACTACCAGATCTGCCGAGCAAGCCTGGGCCACTGGACTTTGGCTTTATTCAGGATCCCGAGGTGAAGCAGCTCGTCCAGCGAGAGCACGAGCGAGCAGTCAAAGCGTACGACACTGCCGTCGCTGAACGAGCAAAACTACTTTCCGAAAACCCCGTCACCAAGGGCAAGCAAAAACAGCGAAAGAGCACTACGGAAGCTTCTGCGAGCGAAGTGTCACGGGGCAGGCCACCTGTGGCACAGAAGCCCGAGTCTGAAATGACACATTCTGAGCGTGAACATCTCAGGCTCGAGAAGGAACGGCAACGAGTGGAGCGCGAAGGACGCAGACTCCGTGGCGAGCCGAGCCCCGAGCCAGATCACACTGCCGAGTATGACTCGGTCCCACCGGTCAAGACGCGTCCACGAATTCCCAGCCCGAAGCCATCGACCGTGACCTCCACCACCGAGGCATCTTCTTTGTATGATCAGAATTCGCTGGCTCCAATTGAAAGCAGGAAATCAGTGGATAGCAAGGAAGAAGTGCAGAAGCCGAAGAAGGATCGCATATTCTGCACATTACCACCAAAGGACTCAAACGGCGAACGAGATCCTTGCTGGGTGCGAGTGTTCATGGAGAACGTGGACGAGGTTGGAGCGCATTGCGGGTTGTTCTTCGTAGACGAGAGATACGAACGCCTCGTGGGAGATGTGGCGTCCCGTATTGAGGGCTGGGTACAGGACCAGGTCGGCGAGCGCACGTCGCAGGCACAGAAGGGGTGAAGGAGAAGCGAGATGAATTTAGAGGTGGCATAGGCAGCCAGTAGTCAGCTAGCAGGAACATGCTTTCATCCTTTGCAGGGGTATCATCGTTGAAGCAAATTCGGCACAGTACTGGTCCATCACTCGAAGAACCCACCACCACTCTCGTTATCGCTGTCCGCTTCCTGCTCGTCGTCTTCGTTGTGCTCCTCTTCGCCCTGGGAATCCTTACTCGCCGCTTTCTGCTTGGCCTCCGACTTCGTCTTTCCCTTCTTCTTCACCAATTTCTGCGCTATCTCGTCCTCCTGCCCAGCATCGGACGCCCGCCTCAGCCGGCCCTCTCTGAGGTCTTTCAGTCTACCCTCCGCAGCGCACTTCCTCACCAACTCCCACGTGTCCTTGTCGCCCTGCCTTTCGATCTCGCCGCCCTCCCTTTCGGGTGTTGCTTCTTCGTCGCTGCCTTTGATGCGCCGCGTAGGGAACAGCGGCACGTAGTCCTGATCCAACGGGTAATACATGGCGTAGTTCACCTCAGTCTCGCACTCCTCCACTTTCCGCTTGAGGGCCTCGCTCTCCTCGTCATCCTTGAGCGCCTTCCTCGCCTTCTTAAGCCGGCGCTCCGCCTTCTGACGGTCGAAGAAACGGACCTTGTGCCAGCGCGAAATCACCTCGTTTTTCTTTTTCGCATACTCTTCCCGGGCCAGATCCTGCTCGGCAGTTTGCAGTGCTCGCTCCTTTTCGACACGGACGTTGGCGGGCAGCTTGGCGGAGTTAGGCCCAGAAAGCAGACGTTTAAGAGAGCGGATGGACGATTTCAGATCGTTGACCGAGTGGGCTTTTTTGAACGACTTTTTGCCCAGGTTGGCGGGGAGCGGCTTGTGTGGTTGCGCATTGTTGGTGCGATGCCGCTTGATGAAGGGACGCGACGACGACGAGGGGACGTCGGTGGGCGCGGAACGTTTAGTCGCCATTGTGTAGGGAGTTGGTATGTGTGAAGTGAGCAAAGTAGTGGTGGTTTTTGGAAGACAAGACGAGGACGGAACTGATTCCGCTCGATTGAATTACCAGGACCTCAAGATTCAAAGTCGACTCTGATGATGATAGCGGAGACAACAACAATGCACGAGCATGCCCGCGTTCTCTGCCAGTCGCGTCCTCCGGGCGGCGTGGAGCAGCAGCAGCAGCGGCAGGCAGCAGCGCATTCGCCACCTCGCCGCGACCAAGACCAACTGGGCCGACACGCTCGCCTTGCCCAAGTCGCACTTCCCAGCACGGCCGTCGCCCGAACAGCTCGACGTCTACCGCTCGCAGTGCGCCGATGACCTGTACGCCTGGCAGCGACAACACCGACCTCAGGCCGTCTCCGTGGCAGATGAGACGGGCAGCCGACACGTCGACAACGAGTTTGTGCTGCACGATGGCCCGCCATACGCCAATGGCGCCGTGCACGTGGGACATGCGCTCAACAAGATTCTCAAGGACTTGATGCTCCGAACCGAGCTGTCGCGAGGCAAGAGAGTGCACTACCGTCCGGGCTGGGACTGCCACGGCCTTCCCATCGAGCTCAAGGCCCTGCAACAGCCCAAGTCACCCCGAGACCAGGCAAAGAGCACCAAGGATGCGCCTGCAAAGGAGGCGCGTGCTGCATCGGAGGCAGCGAGCCAGATGAGCGCGTCCGAGATCCGGCAAGCTGCGTCGAAGCTCGCGAGTGAGACGATCGAAGCACAGAAAAAGAGCTTCAGGAGCTGGGGTGTCATGGGCGAGTGGGATCAGCCCTACAAGACCATGAGCAAGGATTTTGAGATTCGACAGTTGAGCGTATTCAGAGAGATGGTGCGGAAGGGTAAGGTCAGGATGCGCAAGGCTGGCTGACGGAGAAGACACAAGCTGATGCATGCCAATAGGCTTGATCTCGAGACACCACCGGCCGGTACACTGGTCCCCATCTTCCCGGACAGCGCTAGCTGAAGCCGAGCTGGAGTATGACGAGAGCCACAAGACCACAGCGGCCTTCGTCCTGATGCCACTGCTGCGCGTGCCCAACGTACTTAAGGCGAACGCGCGAGTCAGACCTGATAGTTTGAGCGCACTGATCTGGACTACCACTCCCTGGACATTACCCGCGAATAAGGCCATCGCCGTGAAGGACGATATCGAGTACTGTGTGATCGAAGCACGCGTGCATGGTGACTTTGCAGACCAGATGCTCGTGGCCAAGGATCGCATAGATCACTTTCAAGCGTTCTTGCCGCATTGCGCAATCGAAGTGATACACGGAGCCATCACTGGGTCTGAACTCGCGGATAGTCGTACTGCTTGCTACAACGTTTTCAGCGGTCAAGAGTCGCTTATCTTGCATGCCGATTTTGTGACTGCAACCTCGGGTACGGGCATAGTGCACATAGCGCCGGGACACGGCATGGACGACTACCAGGTTTGTCAGAAACATGGAGTTGGCCCTGCATTTGCCCCAGTAGACGATGGAGGCCTGTTCACTGCCGATGTGTGGCCTACCGCAAAGGATGAAGACTTGAGCCTACTCCAAGGCTTATTTGCGCCCAGAAAGGGCGCAGCAGCTGTTCTTGCTGTCCTGCGCGATTGCGGTAAGTATCTGCCAGGAGACAGGTCTCTCCGCGGCAGCAATCTTGTGCCAATTGCGCACGACTTTACGCATAAGAACCCCATTGACTGGCGCACGAAGCAGCCTGTCATCACCCGCGCAACTGCGCAGTGGTTTGCAGATACCTCGGCGATCAAAGATCGTGCACTTTCCGCCTTGGAGGATGTTCGCTTCATACCTGAAAGCGGAAAGAGTAGGCTGCGCAGCTTCGTAGAAGGCCGAAGTCAGTGGTGTATATCACGGCAGCGCGCGTGGGGCGTCCCTATCCCGGCACTGTATCATGTGGAGTCTGGCGAAGCGTGCATCAGTGATGAGAGCATCGACCACATCATCGCAGTGACCGAACAGCGAGGCTCGGACGCGTGGTTTTCGGATGTCGTCGACGATCCTGCGTGGCTACATCCATCACTCGAACCCGGCAAGTGGGTTCGTGGCAAGGATACAATGGATGTCTGGTTCGATTCTGGGACGAGTTGGACATCTTTGCCCCCGAGAGAGGCAGGCTCACACACCAGTGAAGTGTACAGTGAAGGGACAGATCAGCACAGAGGCTGGTTCCAGAGCAGCCTGCTCACCGCCATCGCAACACAGAATAGCGCTCACAAACCTGTTGCCCCGTTCCGAACGTTGGCCACGCACGGCTTCACACTAGACGGCGAGGGCAAAAAAATGAGCAAGAGTCTGGGCAATGTTGTGTCGCCGGAGGAGATCATCTCAGGCGCCCTTGTGCAGACACCTAGAGGCAAGAACAATGGCAAGCGCGCACAGCATGCGCCTCCCAACAAGGCTTCGCTAGGTCCAGATGTCCTGCGCTTGTGGGTTGCATCCTCTGACTTCACGAAAGATGTTGCCATCTCACAGACTGTACTGCAAAGCATTCAGCAGGCACTACAAAAGTATCGCGTCACATTCAAGTTCCTGCTTGGGGTGCTACACGACTATCCCGCTGCCAAGCCACAGGACCAGCTCTTGCACTCTTCGCTCGCATTATCCGACCTGGTGATACTCGAGCGACTAAGTCAGACCAGCAAAGCCGTGTACGAGGCCTACCGTCAGTACAAATTCTACGCAGGTGTCAGCGAAATCAACAAATTTATCAACAACGACTTGAGTGCATTCTACTTTGAGGTGATCAAAGACCGGCTGTATGCGGGATGTGCAGACACCAGGAGACATACACAAACTGTTTTGGTGTTTGTTCTCCGCGAGCTCTGTAACATGCTCGGACCTGTTGTGCCTCACCTGATCCAAGAGGTTGAGGCTTGGTTGCCGCAGCAGATGCAGCCCGAGGTGTCACTCTTGAAACAAATCTGGGCCGTGCCGTTTCACGTAGACGAGGTCTGCAAAAGTCGGGCCCTGACGGCTGAGCAAACTGAGGGTCTTTTCGCTGTCTTCAAACAGATCAGCTCGGCAGTGAAGGTTGCGCAAGAGCAGGCCAGAGGTTCCAAACGACTTGGCAATGGACTGGCCTGCCAAGTGGAGCTGCACGTCCCCTCTGCGGTGGAGAGCTGGGCTCAGCCGCTCAAAGCAGAGTTGCCAGCACTGCTTGTGGTCAGTGGAGTGCGCTGGGTGCACTCTGACGGCGCGGCTATTGACGCTAAATCGGTGGACGATGTCGCTTGGCGGTTCGAGCAGCCGTTCGAAGTTGCACTGAACCGAGAGACGATACCCGGGAAAGCTGTGGTGCTGCCACCAGCGCATGAGAAGTGCGTTAGGTGCTGGAAATACGTGGCCGAGGAGAAGGACGTGCCGTGTTCAGAGTGCCGCGAAGTGATTGGGAAAGATCACGAAGACCTACTTCACGCTTAGGCATTGTACCAGTACTGGTGTATAAGTAACACGTAGACTAGACGCACTGTACAGACATGGAACCATATCGGTGCTGCAAGGGTAGTGCCTCGTGTTACTCACTCTACTAGGCAAAATCAATTCGGCGGTCTGCATGCTGCACGGTTAGCGCTTCTCACCGTATCATTATATCATGTCTTGTCTTGTATTGCCATGTCATATCTTATCACTATCCGGCTTCATTGTTCACTTGATCACTTCACATTCACTTCGATCACAAACTGAGGATTGGAGCACGTGAGCCGATGACTGGAAGCTTCCATTCACAATTTTGGTGGGGGACTTTTTTTGGATTTCGTCACAGACGGCTGAGAGGAGGAGAGCCAGCTTCTCATCAAGACCAGGAAGGCCAGCGGCAGCGAGCCGTTGTTAGAACTAGTGTTCGACTTGTGCGAGACAGTCTGGTTTTTCTGCTGTTGTTCCATTTCCCGACTCGATGGTAATGCTCCTCCTCTTCTTCTACTACTTCCTCCTCCACCACTACCTTCTCATTTTTTCTACCTGATTCTCTGGGACAAGCTCCGTTCTTACTATCGCACCACCAACTCCGCCATTGGCACGACTGCGCTCTGACACCCGGACAGCCATCGTTTTTCAGCAAGAAGAAACCTACCGATTCGCAGTCGCCGTCCGTTGAGCTCCCTCCCACCACCTCTACTGCCAGCAGTCCCGCCCGATCGCCAGACAAGGAAAAGCGCGGCTACTTCGCGAAGGAGCGCGACAAGGACAAGTCCAGCAAGCCCAAGCGCTCCAGCAAGTCCTTTTCGCGCAGCAGCAATCGCCGGGATTCTGACGAGCATCCCCTCAACCTCCCTCCGGACGAGCTGCGTCGGCTCAGCGCGCTCTCCGCCCACAGAATGAGCAGCAGTAACAGCCCGCGAGATTCGCGCGAAGGCGGTGTCGCGGTGCCTGCAGACGACCCCATGGAGACTACACCGGTGCCGGAGACGCCCGGTGCATTTCCCACCTCCAATGGCACCAGCGAGACCAATGGCGACACGCACGAAGAGCAGGAGCACCGGCCAACACCGCCACCGCACAAGGCACAACCCAGCCCTCCACCGCAGCCGGAGATAAGGCCAGAGGATGCAGAGAAGTTCAAGGCTGAGGGCAACAAGTACTACAAGGCTGGAAAGTATGCAGCAGCAATCGACGAATACGGCAAAGGTGTGTATGGAGTAGGAGGAAATGGCGGGCGGAACTGACACGTGCACTTCTAGCAATCGATGCGAACCCTACATCCTCGACATACTTATCGAACCGTGCAGCGGCATACATGGCGGCAGGCAAATACATCGAGGCTTTGGAAGACTGCAAGAGAGCAGACGAGCTAGAACCCGACAACCCGAAGATCCTCCACAGGCAAGCGAAGATATACACTGCATTGGGACAACCGCAAGAAGCACTCGATGTCTACGAACGGATGCAGCCTGCTGCAACTGCAAAGGACAAGCAGGCGGCAGTGGCAATGCAGAAGCACTTGTCAGAAGCGCAAGACAGCTTGAGTAACAGCGCAAGTGGATCCATGGTTCTTTTCGCGCTCGATCAGGCCGAGAAAGGTCTGGGCTCTACCGTACAACCACCTAGGAAGTGGAGATTGATGCGTGGAGAGGCCTATCTGAAGATGGGCACCGTGAACAGCCTGGGCGACGCACAGAATGTGGCCATGTCACTGTTGCGGAACAACAACGCCGACCCAGAGGCTCTGGTTCTCCGCGGAAGGGCGCTATACGGGCAAGGAGAGAATGAAAAGGCCATTCAGCACTTCCGACAAGCAATTTCATGCGACCCTGACTTCAAGAATGCGGTCAAATGGCTCCGACTTGTTCAGAAGTTGGACAAGACCAAGGCAGAGGGCAACGATCACTTTAAATCCGGCCGGTTCCCGCAAGCGGTGGAGACATACTCATCCGCGCTGGAGATTGATCCCACGAACAAGGGCACGAATTCCAAAATCCTTAACAACCGAGCCATGTGCTACACAAAGCTCAAGAAGTGGACGGAGGCTATCAACGATTGCGACGCGGCTCTCAAACTCGATCCAAGCTATGTCAAAGCATCCAAGACGCGTGCGAAAGCACTCGGCGCTAGTGGTGACTGGGAGGAAGCTGTCCGAGCGTTCAAGAACATTGCGGAGCAGAACCCCGAAGATCCTGGTGTCGCCAAGGAAGTCCGTGATGCAGAATTGGAGCTGAAGAAGAGCAAGAGAAAGGACTACTACAAGATTCTGGGCGTCGACAAGGAATGTGGTGAGACTGAAATCAAGCGAGCGTATCGCAAACTTGCCGTTGTGCATCACCCAGACAAGAACCCGGATGACCCCGACGCCGAGAACCGATTCAAGGAGATCCAGGAAGCACACGAGACGTTGATCGATCCGCAGAAGAGACAGCGTTACGACAGCGGCGTGGATCTCATGGAAGACGGAGGAATGGGCGGCGGATTCCCAGGAGGGATGGGCGGTTTCGGAGGTGGCGGCGGCGGCGTGCAGATCGACCCTGAGATGCTTTTCAATATGATGGGAGGCGGTATGGGAGGCGGCGGTGGTGGAGGCTTCCGATTCGCAGGAGGCAGCGGCGGCGGCCAGCGAGGGTTCCCTGGAGGCGGACAGGGGTTCTCGCCATTCGGTTGAAGCATAAGAAAATAAGCACGCACTTTGCATTCGTCGCATTGTACAGGGCGCTTCTTCTCGTTGGGGTTTGGCATTCCACAGCACACTTTGTTCGCTGTGCGGCGTCTTGTAGCATTGTACCCATGCCTGTGATGTAGATGGATAGATTGCGCCAGTCAAGCCTACTACACAGGCTGCTTTTAAAGTTCACTTCGTACCAATGTCTCTCGACTTGTCAGTCTGCGGAAAAGAAGGGAGATTGTATGTTCAGCGCCAATCTACCGGCACATTGAAATATAGATTTGCCTTTCATCAGATTCCTACGCAGGCGTAACCGCGTCCCTCAGACTATCAGCAACCAGAAATGCCAATTCCAACGCCTGCTTCTCATTCAATCGCGGGTCGCAAAACGTGCGATAGGCCTTGCTGAGATCCGCATCGTCAATGCCCTGACTTCCACCTGTGCACTCCGTGACAGCATCTCCTGTCAACTCGAGATGCACTCCACCCAGGTACGTGCCTCGTTGCTGGTGGATGCGGATGGCGGAGGACAGCTCGTCAAACACGTGCTGGAACGAGCGGGTCTTGGTTCCGTCGGCGGTGGATCGAGTGTTGCCGTGCATGGGGTCGCATTGCCAGACGACAATGTGGCCGGTCTTTTGCACGGCTTCAATATGCTGCGGCAGCATGTCGGCGATTTTGTCTTTGCCGTAGCGTGTGATGAGCATGACTTTGCCGATTTCGCGATTGGGGTTGACAGTGTCGAGCAGGAGTTGGAGGTCCTCGACTTTGGTGGATGGGCCGACTTTGATGCCGATGGGGTTCTCGATCCCGCGAGCATACTCAATGTGGGCGTGGTCTGGTTGGCGGGTCCGGTCACCGATCCAGATGAGATGAGCGCTGGTGTTGTAATAGCCTGTCGGCTCAACCTGTGCGGCCTCGGGGTTGATGACGGATTGTCTTCGCATGGGAGCTCGGTCTGAGTTGCTTGGTCGCTTGAGCTTCCGAGTGAGAGCCTCTTCATATGCCAGCAGCAGAGCTTCGTGAGAAGTGAACAGGTCTACACTGCTGAGTCCGCTTCCGGCGTCTGCACCGACGGTCCTCATGAAACGCAGACTCTCCCGGATGGTTTCGACAATCTTGCTGTACTTTTCGAGCAAAGCTTGATCACCGACGTGGCCAAGACTCCAGTCCATGGGGTTATGCAGATCTGCGATGCCAGAAGACAATTGCGCTCTGACATAGTTGAGTGTGGCTGCAGAGTGGAAGTAGGCCTACGAATCAGGTCAGCTGGTGTGCACGTCTAGCCACCATGACGGTGCTTTCAATTTAAGACTCTACATCAGCGAGCGCGAGATGGCTTACCTGCACCAATCTGTCTGGATCGATCCTGCGATCTTCGGGATGGTAACTGTTTAGAATGTCGCCCCGATAGCTCGGAATCTCCTTGCCTTCATGCATCTCAGTCGGCTTACTTCTCGGCTTGGCATATTGTCCTGCGTGGTGTCGTGAGTCAGTCGCTATGGTCTGGAGGACGAATTTGGGATCCCCAGAAATGAATCTCACCAGCCATTCTTGCAATTCGCACAATCGGTTTGTTGCCGCCCCAAATCAGCACCAATGACATTTGCAACAATAGCTTGATCTTGGAATCGATCGAGTCATCGTGGCAGTAGTCGAAAAGCTCCGCACAATCTCCTCCTTGCAGCAGGAAAGCCTTGCCAAGAGCGACATCCCTCAGCGAATTTCGCAACTTCCAGATTTCCATGGGTGTCACCAAAGGTGGAAGATGTTCAAGTTTCGCGATTGCGGCTTTGACGGCTTGCTCGTCTTCGTAGTCGACCGCCTGCACAATGGGTCTCGATCTCCATGAGTCTGGCGCCCACGTGGATGCTTTGGTGCCATTGATGGTGGGAAGAGAGGCCACCGTGTCGTCTTGTGAGTGTTGCGTCATCTTGCCCGCAGATGTTGATCCTGCTAGCGAAGCCATAGTGCCAATTCGCTCTCACTTCTTCGAGAGGACTTGCTCAAGTTCTTGCGTGAGTGTTGGGAAGAGGATGTAGTTATGTGTGTTCGGATTCTGCAGCTCGGACCGGCCGACGTTTCATGACACAAGTTTCTCCGAATGCAATCTCACCTATATAATCACAGCAGCGTCAATCTCTTGAGATAGTGCTGTTGTAGTCGGTTATGTTGGTGTAGAAGGGCACTTAGTGTCCACACCAGAAGCTGTTGCCAAGGAGCTAGATACTAGAACTACCGGACAGCTTCACTGTATCACTACACCGCGAATCCTTCGCTATAGCATCTCACCATGGCCGAACCGCAACCCGCCAACGTCCAAGAGGGCGCAGATGCGCCAGATGTTGTACCTGCCAACAACGAAGACCGCAAGGCAGCTGCAGCGCTATCGTCTCTCGACGCCAATACAGCCGAGGACAGCAAGCCTAAGAAAGAGGCGGATCTGAAGGCCTTGAGCGACGCAATGAAGAACCTGGACATGACGGCTGCAAAGTCAAAGCCAGCGGGCACGTCTGCGGTCGCGAAGAAGGAGGAGGCGCCAAAGAAGCTGGTCAAGCTTGACGCGGCGGATGTCACACTGCTGGTATCGACATGGAGATCACAGGACACTCGATGGAGGAATGCTAACAATTGCACAGGTGGACCAGCTGGATCTCAGCAAGGCGAAAGCCACGGATCTGCTACGAGCACATGATGCCGACGCTCTTAAGGCCATGAAGTCATGGGTGACTGCGACAGGATGAAAGTTGCTCCTCATAGCTATTCCTTTATGCAGACACAATCGGTCCCGCGACTTCCTCCACCATTTCGTGGCCACAACTCACGATAGGATGGTCCCACACAGCACTCGTAGGACGAATGCAGATGGAAAGATGCGCGCGCGGGGACAGCAAGTTTGGGCCATGGACGAGAAGGAAGAAGATGCGTGCAATGAATCACAAATGATGAGATATGGACAGTGCCTCGAACGACGCCCGTGTAGCTACGAAAGGATTCCCTCAATGACCCGCCCGATTGACCCCGCCCACAAGCTGTACATTCTGTTATTCCAGCTGTGCCCAAAAACAAAACCAACTACAGCTAAAACTCCAGCCCATCGGCAAATGTCAACCTCCTCTGCTTATCCGCCTTGCCTCCAAGATCGAGCTGGTGCACTCTCTTCGCCGGGACTGTCTGTTGAATCAACAAGTTCGGCGCCTTCAAATAATCTGGTGTAGCAGGTTCGGAGCCCTCATCATTCTCCTTGTCCTCCATATCGATAAAGGCGGATTTCCCGGGACTCCCAAACAGAATCCCTTGGGTGCTCATCCGGCCAATGGAGACTCGTCCGGCGGTACTCTTTCGATCGCGGATGACACTACCACCATTTACCTTCGAGAGGCTCATGGGCTCCATACTTTTGCGACGTCGTTTGGCTGTGCGCTGGTATTCTTCCAAATCAACAGCATATTCTTCATCCAATTCAGGCATGCGCCGACCTTGCGCGTCACAGTCGTTGACCCAGCGGCTGTTGACACAGAACACCTCTTGACCACTCCCTGCAGCGAGTTGTTTGTTGCGAATCGTCATGGCCTGGAGCAATTTGGGCGAGCCCTCCTTGAAGACCACGTGAGTGACGTTCTCATTGAATGTCTTCGTCGTCTTGGCTCCGAGGCGTCTCAGAAGTACAGCAAAAGACTGTGATGCACATGCTCCATCGTGCGTGTAGACATCAACAAGAGCTACAACGCCGCGCAATGGGGCCGCCGGATGCGGTGTCATTGGCACTTGGCCAGGAGTCTGGCTCGTGGCCGCCACTTGTGCCTTCTTCGGAGTTGATGCTGCCTTGAGTGCAAGCTTTCGAAGGGAGGTCGGCTTCACAGTCGTTGCGGGCCGTCGGACGGGTGACTGTCGTGCTGGTGTACGGAATCGAGTAGCCGGCATCGCAGTCTGCACTTCATACGTGCCGCGAGACGGCATGCCAGGGAATCGTTCTGGAACTGGTTGTTGTGGAGTCGCTGCTTCTGGCAGCTCCCCCTGGTCGTCGTGAAGTGACTTCCTCTTCAAGGATACTGCACGAGCTGTTGGTGTTTTGGTCGTGGGTGTGCACATCGATGGCTTTCCAGCGGCTGAACTGCCGAGCAGCTCTTGGTACGATGCGGCAGGCGGCATCCCGGGAAATCGCTCATTGGAACCAGAACTGGCATTCTGAGTGTGGGTGCTTGCGACGAGCTCTTCGCAGCTCTGCTGAGCCGGAAGTCCGGGAAATCGATCATTGGGAGTTTTGAACTGTGTCGCACTCACAGGAGTCCTCATAGGAGTCCTTGGCCTTGACATAGAGCGAGAGCGGCCTCTATGAGCATGTGTACTGCTCGATCTTGATCTGCGGGGAGTCTCTCGACTGGCAGCAGCGACGTCGTCGAACCAGGCGCCTGCGTCCGACTGTGGATTCATAGCTCTTCGCTCACCATCAGAGGTGGTCGGCCTCGAGCCATCAGAGATCGACTTGCGTCGAGAAGAGAAAGTAGATCGCGCGTAATGGGGAGTGTCGGCTTCTTCTAGATCGAGTGGCGTGACATTGGAGTCGTGAATGTCCTTGACCAACGCAGGTGTTGCTGGTTGCTGAGGCATTGGTGAGTCTAGCATCATGGTCACATCGCCTTCCATCTCTTCCATGATCTCCGGGACGTCCTCGGCCAGAGTCAACTTGACTGGTGAGCGCTTGGCCCTGCGCGGACACGGGAGCTCATCCAAGCCCAATGTGATGTCGCCATCAGCTGCTGCCTCTTCATCCTCGCAGGTATCCTCAGCAATCGTCAACTTGACTGGCGAACGCTGGATGGTGTTAGGGCATTTCGGCTCAACAAGCATGAGCGTCAAATCTCCATCTGCTGCGAGATCTTCTTCTGCTAGATCCTCTACCGTGGTCAGTCTGACCGGGGTGGTGATACAAGGGCTCGACGCAGCGCGGGCCTCGCACATCAGCGTCAAGTCGCCATCGAGAACAGACTCGTCTTCGAACATGTCCTCCACGGTCGGATTTCGAGCCTTTCTGTCGTTGACATCGGTTTCGCCAGTATTTTCGGCGCTCCCCGAAGTGGAGCCGCAAAGTCCGGCGATGGAAGAAACGTCCACAAAGTCGCTGATGTTGACCGTAACATCTTCAAGGTCATCAACGTTGTGTTGGCTCTGTCTCGAGACTGATAGGTCAGGCATAAATGCAATCTCCACCGCGGGCGCACTCTCATCGTCGACTGTCGCATCGTCTTCGCTGCGAAGCTCCGATGTGAAGTCGGCAACTATACTCAGTCGCTCAGTGGGCTCGGCCTGTGGAAGCGAGCGAGCGGAAGTGGCACCAATATCGAATGTGAACGGTATCGTAATGTCCTCCCGAATGTTCTCCCACACCACAGTTTCCGGGCCAGGCGTGCTCGAGAGTTCTTGTGTCCCTATGGACTCCTCGCTGTCTTCGATTACAGAGTCGAGATCTTGAGGGGTCGCTAGGACACTGTCGTCGATCACGGGGGAAAACCCATGCTGTGAATCGTTCCCGTCGTTCTCCAATTGTTCCTCCTCGATCGGGACTTCAGACTCCATGTCACGAGGATTGAGCTGTCCAGTCTGCTCGTGTTCGTCATCAGTTCCAGCTGCTTCTTCGGCAAGCACTGAGGCCTCGACGGCAGCAATTGGCATTTCAGAGATAGAAGCATCGACCAGGAGACTCATATCACTGTCCTGTTCCACAAAGTCCTCGGAGTTCTTCATGTGCACGTCTTCCTCCGTTCCTGCTGCAGACGCAGTCAGATGGACCACAGACTCAGAACCGCTGTTCGCGGAAATTTTGCTGCCGAACGTCTGTGGCAACGGTTGCAGCTTTGGAAAAACCATGGCAGAATCAACGGCTCGAGCCACAGTCAATGGTCGTACTTCCGAAATTGGCACGCTTGGTCTGCAGTATGGCCTTTGTGTTTGTGGTGTCCCTCGCTGAGTCCCGAGAACCTGAAAGCGTCTGACGGGCGTCTTGACGGGCACATCATCATCAGGCAGCCGAGTGCTTTTGGCGGGGCTGTATCTACTCTGCTCGCGAGGATCGCATCGCTTCATCGGTGTCTTTGGAGCGCAAAGTTCGTCATCTGATCCTTGCTCTGCCAGTAGCTCGTCTTCCGAGTCCACATCTTCTGGTTGCTCAATAGTTCCAGCCTGGTCTTGCGCTTCAAACTTCCCATACATAGCCGTGTCCTTCCCGTGTTCCACGATCTTCCTGCTCTTCTCTAGTTGCGTACTGTCCGTCTCGATCTGACAGCTCTTTGTTGTAGTCGGCTTCAGCTGTGGAACGCCCGCGTTCTCATTGGACACGTCTCGCCTGCGCGCGACCGGCCGCCCTTTCGTGGAAGTCTTTGCGGCATCCACATTACCAGCTTCTGCCTTCTTTGTCGATGCCTTGGACACCTGCGTGATCTTCTTTGGCGAAAGAGGAGCTGCCTTTTCCTTCGCTGCCGTTGCTCGTGTCGGCCTTGTTGCTCGGGTGCTCGCTGGCTTCAGTTCGGGCGCCTTCTTCGATTGTGCTTTCTCCTCAGCCTTCTCGTCAGCAGACTTAGATTTCGTCGTCTTGTCGGCGGTAGTTCGCGTCGCTTTCGGAGCTGCCTTGGACCTCGTGGTTGTCTTCGCTGCGGCGGTCTTCTTGGCGGGCACCTCGTGGTTCTGAACTGGAGGACGTCCTCGTCGTGTGGCCTTCACCGGTGCTGGAGTAGGCTCGGCGAGCTCGTCGGCTTCGTCATCCGTGGCAACATCTCCTGCCTCTGGCTCTGGCTCAGCCTTTCTCGCTCGCGTTGCCTTGGCTTTCGTTGCTGCTGTGGTCGTTGGCTTTGCCGTTACTTTCCGGACGGGCTTCTTCTTGAGCATCACCTCGGACTCAGGCGCACTCGTTCGAGCGCCTCCTCGTGTAGAAACCATGGCTGCTGTAATGTGTGTTAGTGAGAAGAAAGAAAAACATTCGTGTTGTGTGAAAAGTACGGCGCGTCTTGGAATACCTCTATTAACAAATAGTGTTTACGAGTACTTGATACAAAGCAGCTGACCTGGCAACAGCCGCTCAGCCGCGATGCAGGCATCGTGTCAACGACATCATCCGCCGATGATGCCCCCTCCTCACACGAGTTCCATCATGGGTCGGCTACTGCGGTCTTGCTTTTGCCGCTCAAGGGCGGCAGCGCTATGTTTACAATACAGATGTTGTGATGAGTACTGCTTGACCGTGTCATAGACCATCGCTCATCCATCTACCTCTCTCCACTTTGTGATTTCTCTTTCCCAGTATCTTGTAGCCCTCGATCACGCAGAAGCAGCTATAGTACTAGTCCTCGAAATGGCCACATCAAACGACCACGATTTCAATTGCCTAACCATCAAGGAGCTGGAGCAGCATGCTCACTCCTGTATGGATAAGCAAACCCGAGACTACTACAACGAAGGTATTCATTGTGCTTCATCTGACGAACAACACAGCTAGCTAAGCATCCATTGCGAAGGTGCCGATTGCGGCTCAACGCTTCGTGAGAACACGACAGCCTACGAGAAATACCGCATTCGCCCGCGAGTTCTACGGGACGTCTCTAACATCGATACCTCCGTCAACATATTCGGCTTCAAGAACAGCATTCCGCTGGGGGTTGCCCCTACTGCGATGCAATGTTTGGCTCACTCAGATGGCGAGATAGGGACTGCCGCGGCTTGCAAGAAGTACAATGTGGCTATGGGCCTGTCTTCGTTTGCAACCAAGTCGTTGGAGGAAGTCGCAGAAGCGAGTGGACACATTCCCAGTGTGCTCCAGCTGTATTTGTTTGAAGAGAAAGAACACAGCGTGAAGCTGATTCAGCGGGCAAAGAAGGCCGGATACAAGGCCGTGTTCCTCACGGTCGACACGCCCTTTCTAGGAAGACGGAATCTAGAAATCAGGAACAAATTCAAGCTGCCTGCACACCTCAAGATTGCAAACTTCTCAGACGACGACCCAATGCAGCCAGCCAACCAAGAGAAGACACGACAAAGACGGAACTCCGAAGCAGGCTATCACGACGGCGAGAAGCGTGTTTGGCCCACGGGGCCGGTCACCTTCCACACACACGCCCCCAACCCTACTCTGTCGTGGGAGAAAGATATTGATTGGCTGAAGAAGGAGTGCGGAAGCGAGATGCAGGTGTGGGTCAAAGGCATTGCCACATCTGAAGATGCGATACTTGCATTGCACCATCGAGTCGATGGCATCGTTGTGAGCAACCACGGCGGCAGACAGCTCAATGGTGCACTCGCCACTATCGATGCTCTTCCCGAAATTGTCGATGCGGTGGGAGGCAAGATCCCAATTCACGTCGATGGCGGCATCCGACACGGAACAGATGTGTTCAAAGCTCTTGCGCTCGGGGCTGATTTTGTCTGGATTGGAAGGCCGGTCTTGTGGGGCCTTGCTTACAAGGGACAGCAGGGAGTGGAGTTGTGCTTGAAGCTCTTGAGCGATGAGATCAAGCTTTGCATGGCTCTCGCTGGAACGACAAAGGTCGAAGATATCACGAAAGAATATCTTGTAAAGGTGAGTACTGCGACAAGTCATTGTGATGAACGCGTATCTGATGAGTATTCGTACAGATGGACCGCAGTGGGTTTATATCACGGTTGTGAGACCAGAAGATTGTGGAAACGTCACCATGTAGCGAATATACGAGAACTGTACAGCCATGTGTAGTACAGCAGATACGCACGGTGCTTGAATTAAACCCGCTGCTAGAAATTCAACCTTGTGACATGAGATTTTCGGCGGAGGCTGGCTGCCAGGGGAGTATCTAGCCTCACACTGCGATGCTGCAAAACTTCCTAGAGCCTGTGCAACAACATCGAGACCAACAAGGGCTCAACTTCATGCTTGTGGGACTCGAACGCGACTCGATATGGATCGGTAGTCTGACTTCTTATTTCAATGTGTTGAGCAATCATGGCTGGTGGTACGTTGACACCAGGACTATGGCAGGTCCTGTCCATGGCTGCACCTTGCTGTGTTCATGATGCAGCCGAGGACGTGAATAGTGCAAGTTTCATCACGACGGGCATCGGCTCATGGATAGACTGGCGCTCATGTGGCAATCGCTGGTTTCGCAGAAATCCAGCGTCAGTTCCAGCACACATCGCGTCCTCCAGCGCTCAAGCGCAAGGAGCATCGCTAAAGTGACCAGCCACATGCCTGCTGACAGCGAACTCGTCGCCCTCGAACTCATCGCAAATGGGGCATCGGGCAGTCGCAGTTTTGAGGTCAGGTTCTGATTGCTGCTTTGGTGGAGAGGCTGGATCTGGAAAAGTAATGTAGTCCGCGAATGTCCTTGGTGGCGGCCCTTCGGCATACTCATCTTCGTACCGCACGTCTGCCACGTGTTTGAAGACTGGCCTCCTCCCAGCAGTGGCAGCTTGAGCACCCGCGACAGGCGCTGCCGATACCGACACCAATGTTGACATTCTCTGCACTCGTCCGACTCTACCATCCGCAAGCCGAACTTTGATGCCTCGAGGGTGATCTCCCCGGGTCAGCAAGTCTTGGACGGTGCCTTGCACTTCTCGGCCCGTGGGTTGGTCTTCCTTGAGCACAATCGAGACCGCAGCACCGGGCACAACTTGCTGTATGGATGGCACGGGCTTGTAATCAGGACCCATCTGGCTGCCGCCACGCCGTGCACCACGTCCGCCACGGCCGCCTCTGCCGCGCTGCTGCCCACCAGCACGAGGCTGGCGGTGTTGGGGATGATTCATGTTTTGACGTGTCGGGAGAATGGACGGCGGTGTCAGAAGCGTGGAAGTATCTGAGTAGACTGTCTCGGCGGTCCGTAGAACTAAAACGCCAAGTTTTGCTTCACAGCATGCCCTCTCTCTCTTGACACCTGCTACTCCTCCACCTCCATCCGCTGTCTCACGATCTGACTTTTCAATTTGCGCGCCGAGCACATTGAGTCACTGCGTCACCATCGCCTCGCTTCATCGCTGTGTGCGCGAAAAAACAACAACACCAACATCAACTTCCACGGCCGTCGTTTCCACTGTGCGCGTCAACAAGACTTTTCTTCTTCGCTCCTCCTCACTCCGGCTCTCTCTGCCTCTTCGCCGCCATCCACTTCCGTCTCGGAACCACGCCGCGCCGACAAGCTTCCATCTCGCCGCTTGACTGCTTGACTTTGTTTCAGCACCTGCCGCCATCCCCGTTCGCTCCTGCCCTCCCGTCGTCGCTCGCCCGAACGACTCTCTGATCGCGCACGCGACGCCTCGTGTCTCGCCCCGTCTCGATCCGACCGACTTCTCTGACCTCACCCCACGATGGCTGCCGAGGTGTCTGGCCTGCCAAACGGCAACTACGGTCTGCACCAGTCCTACAACGCCGCCGCCGACCAGAACAGCTTTTCCTACTCGGCCTCGAACCAGAACTCGCAGCCACCTGCCTCTCAGCAAACCCCAGCGGCCGCATCCACACCCGCAAATGCCCAGCAGCAGCAGACTCCCCAGCCCGACATCCCTAAGGACGAGGTGGGATGGTACTTTGTCGAGCAATACTACACCACTCTCTCGCGAACTCCCGAGAAGCTCTACCTGTTCTACAACAAGCGCTCGCAGTTTGTGTCAGGCCAGGAGACCGACAAGGTCGCCGTGTGCGTTGGCCAGCGCGCCATCAACGATAAGATTCGCGATCTCGACTTCAACGACTGCAAGGTCCGCGTCACCAACGTCGACTCGCAAGCGTCCGACAGCAACATTGTCATCCAGGTCATTGGCGAACTGAGCAACAAGGGGCAGCCACACAAGAAGTTCACGCAGACGTTCGTCCTTGCCACTCAGACCAACGGCTATTTCGTGCTCAACGACATCTTCCGATACCTGGTCGAGGAGGAAGATGAGGCTGAGGCCGAGGCTCAGCAGCCACAAGAGGAAGTACAGCAGGTCTCCGGCACTGAGAACGGCAAGGAAGAGTCCGCGCCCACCGAGGCTCCAACCACTACGCTCCCCAGCTCGGCCGACCCTGTCGCTGTTGAGATCGCTGCTGAGGTGGCTGACAAGAAGATCGAGGAGAAGCTGGTGAACGGCACCAAGGCCGAGGCCGAGGACGAGCAGAAGCCAGCAGTTGAGGAAGAGGCGTCGCCTGCCCCTGCCGAGGAGAAGTCAGAGGACGCAGCCCCTGCCCCGCAACCTGAGGCGGAAGCTGAGCCTGCGAAAGAGCTTGAAAAGACGATCACTGCTGAGGCCGATGTCGAGCAGGAGACACCAAAAGACCCCGAACCAACACGCGCACCGACGCCACCAAAGCAGGAGGCACAAAAGCCTGCGTCAGCGCCCGCACCGAAGCCAGCTGCACCCGCTGTGCCAAAGACCTGGGCCAGCCTGGCTGCATCGGCTGCTGCATCGGCTGCTAAGACGATCTCGCCAGCCGTACCACAGCCAGTCGCACAAGCTGCCAAGACTGTGCAGCAAAAGGCTGCAACTGCGATCCCAACCGCGCCAGCTGCAGCAATCGCCAATGCAATCACACCAAACACTCCCTCCGCACCATCCTCCCAAGACGCCAAGGGCAGCGACTCTCAGGACGAGTGGACCGCCGTTGGCACTCACAACCGCAACGCCTCCAAGCAGACCAATGCCGCTCCACAACAGCCGGAGCCACAGTACCGCGGATACATCAAGAACGTTGCTGACAACGTGGAAGTGGGCAAGCTAAAGGCCGAGCTCGAGAAATTTGGCGAGGTCACCTACTTTGACATTGCTCGCCAAAAGGTAGATTATCACAATCAATTGCGACTTACAGACCATCAGCTGACCCGCCTACAGAACTGCGCTTTTGTGGACTTCAAGACCGCCGAGGGCTACAACAAAGCCAAGGCCGCACAATTCGAAGTTGAGGGCAATGATGTGCCACTCTTCGTAGAGGAGCGCAAGTTCCGCCCAGGCTCGACGCCCTACATTCCACGGGGCCAGTACCAGGGCGGACGTGGCGGCCCTCGCGGCGGCGCCAACCAGGGCGCTCCACGAGGCAACTTTCAGGGCGGCCGAGGTGGACAAGGACAGGGAGCTCCTCGGGGACGTGGCGGATATGCTGCTGCTGGACAACGTGGCGGCAGAGGCGGTGCTCAGGCCTAAAGTGCTGCCACCGAACGACCCGAACCAGAAAATGATGGCGTCGAGTCTCCGCTCACTGCGGGTCATAACGACTAGATGATGTTGCTGACGATCGGAGAACACGCCTTCCTACACATACACTTCGACTGGATGTACTACTACTATGCCTTGCAAGCGTTCGACTTGTGCCACCGCACATCAGCTCCAGCACAGAGCGCGCAAAACCTTCTAATGTGTCGTTAGCTATATTGGATCAGCGGACGGGAGGGCGCCCAAAAGGAATTGCGAGCTTTCTATCTCTGCTGTTTCTTTCTGATTTGCATAGCGTGGCTTTTTGAGCGTACGCGTGGATCAATGCCGGGCCTTAGAGCGGCTGGGGTGTACAGTCAGGCTGCAGGAATGCCCCATGGGCAGTCCACTGTCGGAATAGGCTCTATGTAAAGTGCAAACATCTAACAAGTCATTGTCCAACCTCCGAGATCTCTCTGCTTCACCAGCGTCGAAAAGCCTCTCGCGTCGTTATTGCTGCAGCTCTTCTCCTTGATCTCGTTGACTGACAACTGGGGATCGTCGTCAGGATATTCGATATGGAATACCGGCTTGTTGGCATCAATGAAAGCTCGGTAAGCATCGCATTCGTCGTAATGGACGCACTCCTCATTAATGTCCCAATCCGACACATCAACGACTCTGTCCACAATATCGCCGCCATTCTTCAGCCCATATGTAAGCCCCGCGTCATGTGCCGTATTTGCCAAAAACTGTACAAAGTCAGTCGCATCATCCACGGTCAGATCAAACCCGGATTCATTCTGATAGCCATCAATGTTATCCGGATCAACACCATCGCAGCCTTTACTCTTGGCTTCAGCGATCCTCTTCCGCATTACATTTCTGACGCCTTGATTCCGCACATCCACCCACTTCTCGTCCGGCCAGCCGTCCATGACCTTGCCGACCGCCTCGGCAGGGAAGTCGCCCGCATCGCTACGATATGTTTCGACGCTTCCGGCGGAGAAGTAGCAGATTACGTACCGCCCTTTGGCGTGGAAGGCTTCAATGAGCGCGGGGCTGGCGGCAGCCATGTCGAAGTCCCAGACGGAATACGCGTCGTCGTCGGCAGCGGATGCTGGAGGCACGTTTTTGAGCTGGATGTTCCATGATTGGCCTGCTTTTGGTTTGGAGAGGCGTGAAGATGCTGTGCTTGAGGGCGGAGACGACATTATGTCTGTGGGTATTGCGTTCTCGATCCAATTCGAAGGTGGCCAGTTGGTGAGGGGTGAGATTGCTCCTATGACTTTTGCGATGTTGTCGATGTTTTGAGCGGCGAAGCAGACGGCTGCGAGGTGGAGGGCCAGGGAGGCCGATCGTTTTGCCATCTTGGGGTATTTCGTACTAGGTCAGCTCTTGTTGGCATCTATTGCTCGTTCCTGGTTCCAGTGACCACAGCAGACGCTGTATCGAAGAGCCTGTACACATATTGTACTGCTTCCAACTAACGATCCTCCATCGGTGCCGACACATCGCAAATACATGTTGTGGCGTGAATGTGAAAGCCAAATCCAAATGGTGGCGGCGCAGTAGTTCCAACATGTTCAGGAACCCAAGGACCAAGCAGACCGTCTCGTATCCTCCCAAGGCAGATAGTACGACTTTGGAATTCCTCTTAGACATACCCGAGAAGCTATAAGTATACGAGAAGACCCCTCGACGTGTCTTGCTACTCTATGCTTGTACTTAATCTGCCGAAGATGTAGAGACTACTAGATCGGCGTACAACTACGTCTAGAACCTTGCGATAGGCTAGTCTATGCTATCCTTAGCAACCATAGACTGTAGCGATTTAACGAAAGCCACAATCCTCGTAGCTGCTACTACTCTCCTTCCTACAGCATTAGTAAGAGTGAGATTTGGAATGCTGTATCGGTCCTAGATTTCCGTACAAATTGCCAATGCTACTTTGTCCGGCAGGCCGGGCCTTGTGGCGATCATGTACCTAATACTCTAGAAGAGCGCGCAGCAACGAAAGGAACCGACAAAGACTCGCAAACCTGCCGCTACGGAAGCTAGTAGTCTATCTCTTCAATCGATAAGCCGGACTAATAAATGGAGTGTTCAATAGGGTTACGGCAGTCAAGTTGCGGGAAATGGTTGTGTCGTGAACACGCATGTGGCATTCTGGCGTCACAGAAGTGTGGGAGGCGAACTGTAGTAGTTGCAACCAGAAGCGCGATTCGTAAAGCTATCGCAACGCATGGAGCGCCGAGTCGTTGCAGAGGCAGAGTGCTGTTAGTGGCCTTCTCGGCTTCGCATCCTCGACCAGCTGCTCAGTAAGAGATTCCAAGCGCCTGCGGAATGAGTTCTTCCAAGTTCGTATGACTGCCCCTAGATGTACCTTGGCAACTCTCAGCTTCTATGCCACCGACATGGAGCTTGCGTAACTATGATTGCTCGTCAGTCTCCCCTGGCGCATGCTAAGAGCGTTTGGTGCATTGACGACAAGGTTCTCGGCTAGAAAGCGGTTTCCATCCGTAGCAGTGAAGTGATTCAAACTATGCGGTCTCATCTTGTGCAGTTCTATAGCTGTTCTGGAAGGCTGGAGTCAATGCCGTAGTAAGGCCGTAGCTGGATATCCTGTGTTGTGATGGGAGTAACGCAGCGTTGTGGCTTGGACAATGTGGGTGTCTAGAGTCTCGTGGTTGTGGGCGACCAGCCATTGGAGCAGCCAGGAGGTCAGTCGGTGACATACTCGGGGTATGCACCCATCCATTCGCTTTCGGCGACATCGGGGTGAAGCATGTCACCAACCACACAGTTGCATCCGCATTTGACAATGAAGTAAGTAAGTCAATATCGTCGCATGCATCGGCTTGTCCATGGATCTTACGTTCAAGACACTGTCCATGAGGCATGTCGCGGGCAAGGGGCCATGCTGGCGATGTACGCATCGACCCTG
This sequence comes from Septoria petroselini, assembly GCA_022559915.2. NCBI lineage: Eukaryota > Fungi > Ascomycota > Dothideomycetes > Mycosphaerellales > Mycosphaerellaceae > Septoria > Septoria petroselini. The sequence continues at coordinate 45,522 of JAFJTQ020000041.1, forward strand.
TCCATTAACCAGCCAGACTTTACTTCTGCTTGAGGCCGGCCGAGTCGTAATTCCGCTCCGGTAGCACATCCATGTGGACCATAGGCATACTGAAGGCAAGCCGGGTTGCTCTCGCAGATTTCGCGGCACTCGCTACCTTCCGCTGGAATCCAGTCTCCTTCAGGAGAGTTGCTCCACTCTGACTTTTCAGCTGAGAGCTCAGGACGGATGTGCAGCTTGTATGTATCTCGATGATGCAATATAGGATCGGGAGAGTGATTCCAGATGGCAAACGGTGACTCGCTGCCTGTTACGCCAGCTTGATGTGTTCGTAGCCAGTCCTGCTCGAAGTTGAAAAGGCGTAGCTTTTCAGTGGGGCTCAAGTGATGATAAGATAATGCTGGAGAGCACCACAGTCTGCGATCATCGCCTTTGTCTTCATCCCAACGCATTAGCGATGGGTTGCCCTAAGGTCTAAGGTCAATTATTGTTCAAAAGAAAGTCTGTGTGTGATCTCCCGCTGTGCTGAGCACCAGAGGTACGCCGATCAGGTTTGACAGAAGCATGTTCTCCTGTGAGTGCACTTACACCTTGAAACATGGGCCAGCTCCACGTCAAGTGGACGCCGGCATCGTGTAAAACTCTCCCAAGAACACAATCTCCTGCTGCAGAGCCGTTAGCAAAATGCCACTACCATGACAAAAGCTCTCCCATTCCACTCACCCCAATGTCCAGCAGTGTATTCCCATAGGTCCCTGGTGTGGCGTCGATAGCTATCGACACCAATTTTCAGCGCCTCTCGTGACAGTACGAACCCGCTCCCGCCATGCGCGAACAAATCATCCCCAATCATGACCTCACTCCCAAAGTACAGCGGTTCGGAGGGATCCAGCCCGGCAAGCCACTGCAGCAAGTTGCTGTACACCACATACGTGTCAGGCTCCACAAATACATACCAATTCATATCGGGATACATGTTCATAGTGGCATTCAGCATGGGCAAGAACTTCCACCTGGGCAAGAAATCAGCTCCAATCTTGAGATGTGGCATGCACGGCAACACTCACTTGTCCAGACGCCATCCAGCATTGTCATTTTTGCCGACCGGGCCACTTTCATAGCTGACATTACCAGATAGCTCCGACTGGTCCAGATTCTCACGGCCGACCTGCAAGACGTGTTGGTAGTGCGCGAAGTCCTCGTGGGTCGTCTTGATGTCGTCCGCCACATCAGCGAGAACATCGTGCACCTGATAGCCTTGTAGGGTTTCCGCATAATCAGAGAATATGACGAGGTGCTTGTAGCATTTGAATGTCGTGTCAAAATGGACCGGTAGTTTGTCCTTGATTTCGGTACTTCCAGTGCGCATGACCATCAGCACATCGTCACCTCCTTCTAGTGATTGGCATGGAAGTCTGTCGTGATCTCCTTCTACCTTTGTAGTCTCAGCAACGCTCACGCCAAGCTCCGAATGGCCGTGGGCAGGCGGCCCATCGTAACTTGGAGGCTCCAGGTATCGTGCATCGCGTCCGGGTCCGTGAGTGCTCCTGAAGAAGACCAATGCGGCAAACAGCGAGATGACCAGCGCGAGACTGAGTAGTTTGGTTTGTCGCGGAAGTTGCGTGAGGAGGAGCATATTTCAGGCGTATTTCCTCCCAGCCAAGCATAAGCCAAGAGCTCACTGCTAAAGCCTTTCAGTGCTGCACAACATTTAAGAGAGCGATCGAGAAGAGAACGAGCTTGGAATTCACAAAAGAAGACTATCGCTGACAGCCCTGCAGCTCGTTTCAGGAGGAGTGATAATGCTGGCCTCGTCATCACCGGATACGAATCTCGCAAAGGTCGGGATCGGAGTGGGTTCCTGGCGAGAACGTGGTCTGTGTGAAATTTTGAATGGGATCCATGGCACTACCTGTTATTTCTGGCGTCGTGTAGACCAGTTATTTGCACTTTCTAAAACTGGTAGCCAAATGTTATACAACAACCTCCCAGGCCCATTGCATCCACCAGGTGGTCACGTAGATTTCAAGCTCGATTGGGACAAATGCCGTGAGGGGTCTCACCTAACTATACTCATTTATCGTAACTATCGTTCTAACCATTATCCTGTCATGTTTCTGTTCCGTCCTGTACCATTCCGCCAGGCGGCGAGCTGTGCTCGAATCTCTTGGCTCTAACTAGTGTCGTGATGTACTGTCGACCATCTTGAGCGCATCGTGTGGTGCAATCCCGGCACGAAACAGCTTCGCAGGTAGAGCCTGTTGTCTCGGAAGCTGATTCCGCGAGGTTTCGGACGTCCTGTCTGTGAATGGGGAGCCTGCCTGCCTTCTTTCCTTCATCCATTATCCGTGTCGTCTAGACCGCAATATCCAGCGGCAGGACAGGCAGCGCTCGGGCTCATGTGTATCTGCCAATACTTGCCAATCTTTGGTGGTGCAGTTCTAGCATTAATGTCGTCGTAAGTCGCATGAGTGATCTCCTCCTTCAGAATAGACTGCCTGTGGCCGCTGTCCAAGTACTTCATGAGCTGCTGCGTAATCTGGACGTACTGCAAAACGCCCTGCTTAGCGCTGATGGTAGATCCTGTTGATAGCGACAGCAAGAACGGCTCGACGAGTGGTGCATCTGTTACCGAAGCGTGCGACGTGCCTTTGCTCGTCATGAACCAAGCCATTTTCTTCTTATCGTCGATGACCTTTCTTGCGATGTCCTTTACCACTTCGAAGTGGGGTCTCCCGTGGAAGAGGCTATGCGAAGCACTCCAGGACTGGCTGTGAACGATGACCATCGGAACATTTACCTCTTCTTGCAGGGGGCCACTATGCTTTCCGGGATCGAAACATACGGCACCCACAAAGGGCAATGTAGCACTAGGCGCCTCTTTCAACGTCTGCAAGGCTAGCGTAGCGCCGAATGAGTGTCCGCCAATTACAATCCTGTCCCACATTATCCGATCTTTCCATTGCGCCAGATATATGCCCTCCGCGCGTGTATTGGCCTCGTACACCGTATGACCTTGGCCACCGTTTATCTTCTGCAGAATGCGTATCGTCTCTTCAACCTCCGCCTGCCTCATGCTGAGCTGCGTAGCTTTAAAAGTGGTGACGTCCATTGCAGGCTCCAGGCTGTCCTGGTCGAAGTGAAATCGCGTCCTTGTCGTCTGATTATTGACGATGAGCGAACCTGGCCCTGAGCCATCCCGATGCTCGATAGATGCAACGATGTAGCCACGAGCTGCCATCTCACCGCAGTAGTGAGAGTAGCTGTTGCGGCTGGAGGCCATACCATGGCTCAGTACCAGGAGAGGGAATTTCGGCAGGCCATAGTCATCCAGAGGCTGCTCTGCTTCGTAGTAGGTGTTGACTGTGCCGTGTATCGGTTGATCTACAGATGCTGGAATCAACGTGCCCCCGGCCAGCATCCACAGCGAAACCTTGAACAGATTTCTCGTGACAAAGTTGTTGATCTTGGCGAAACGCGCGTAGCCCTCGGCTGTAGAGGAAATCGGCCGTTCGACCCATGGTCGATGTGGTGTTGGCGTCACTGCATCTCGCACGGCAGGATAGTAGAGCGTGAAGAGGACTGTCTCAAGCCTGAACGCGGTTTCGCCAGTCTCGCTTAGCACCGCCTCGCTGATGTTTCTCTGCTCCTCAAACGGCAGTTCCACGTCTAGTATGCCAACGTGAAACTTTCCACTGTAATGGGGGAGGCGACTGGAAAGTACAGGCATCCCTAGCAGGAGGTGCACAAGGATGAAGAGCACAACGCTCGCGCACAGGAAATTCCTAATGGTCGTCCATCGCGGTCGATGCGGGAGCCGAAGCATGACGGCGGCGGCGCATACATCGGAGGGTGTGCGCTTAAAAGTCAGTGATGTCGTTGATGTTGACGCGTCCTGTTAGTCTACCGTCCTTGTGGAAAGTATGACGACGGCCGCGATTCGCAGTCGCGCAGTAGACGCCTCCTGGAGCTTCGTCAGCGTCGGGTGAGAAATGTCACCGCGACTTGGGGAGAGGACGTGGCTGCGGACTGCGGCAATGCGGCAGTGGTGGCTTTGTAGAAAGAACGAGTGTCGCGAAGTCGAGGCTGTGTGATGACAACACGCCTCAGTGGGCTTGGCGTCGTACGGTGCATCCAGCCTGTGGTCACAATGGAATGATGGAGAAATTGAAAGGGAGAAGACAAGAGAGGAAGAAGCCTGTCGCATAGGTCACGCTTTCGGGATATGGCAATACAAACTGCGGTTTGATCGATCAACGAATGCATGCAAGTTGCTGTCTGTGCTGGACTACCTAGGCGTGTGAACATTTCCCTGTTTTGACAACATCCCCCTTCGCATGCCATTGATGATTCAGTGTCTCCAGCGACTACAACGTCTCGCTGTCAAGAATTCGACATGCTATGGAGGCGCGCCATGTCTTCGACTTCAGCGCGACGGCGACTCTTCCTCCGACGAGCCGCATGATTAATGATAGACACGAGCAGTGCCCGTGTTGGAACGTGTCGGGTCTTTCGGAGTCGTTGCAGCTCCGAGCTAGTGAAAGTCTTGGTAGACCTGCCTTTGGTCAGCCGCTGGCAGAGTAGTGTTCCCAAGCTTGTGTCATCAGACTGTTGTTTCAGTGGAGCTCCCTTGAGACGATTGCCGAAGATGAACCTCGTTAAAAGGAGGCAGCAGTGTTGCACTGTCGGGCATGTCCGTTCTGTGCATCTCAATGTGCAATTGGGCAGCCCTATAGCGACGCTACTGGGCGACCTTCTCTCCCGCTATCCGGTTCGTTTCGACTCCAGTATGGCGGTAACGGCACGCTCGGCACATGCCTCCAATGCCGGCTGGAGACTGCTTCGAGATCACGGCTTGCTCTTCAACCTGGCCCTGCGATCCTGCCGACTCCAAGCACGCACCAGTAAGCGAGCTCTTTTGTTACGCGCTCTGTCGATTTACTCTTCTCGCCATGATGCAACACTTCGTGTCCTGCGGCGTCCGCCTCCCACTCGGCACGAACATAGACTGGAATCTCCAAGATGTCATCATCCGCGGCACAACTGTCCACTGAGTCGCCATTGGCAGAGCGGAATGTGGCGGGCTGTTGCGGAAGGTCTCCTGGCACAACCTCCAGGATGACGGATGTCGAATTGCGTGTTCGCTCCCAGACCTTGCCCGCTTCGGGCTGACGATCACCATCGGCCGAACCTATCAGAGATGCCATGGCAGCTTGTCTACTGCCGTCGCCCGAAGTCGAGTGCGATAAGGCTTCGTCCCACATGTCTCCCGATGGGCCGACACTGAAGGACGGGCAAAGAATCGTCACTTTCGATGCCACCGTTCCGGGAGTCGTGGCTGGCGTAGCAAGCGTAATCTTGACAGTCTCAAAGATGGGATTTCGTACGGTGAGGATGTATTGCTGAGTCTGGTGAGGCTGCAGTCGTGGTTCTTCGGTGGTACCAGCACGAAGGCGAAAGGACGAGCTCTGCACGGGGACCGCGAGCTGCAGCGACCGCACGAGGAGGCGAGGGATGTGCTGAGAAGCGAGTAATCGAATCTTGTAGCGCAGCCTATCTGGCTTCGTCTCTGGCCTGACAAGGAATTGTCGACAGCTTCTACACCGCTTTCCTCTTCGCGCACGCAGCTTTGTTGCGATTGGCCAGAATTGCTCGAGGAGCCGCGCATCGAAGTTGTAGGGCGACTCGAGACGTTGTGATTGTTTGGATGTACCCTTTAGCCCAAGCGTCCTCATCTTATGGATAACCTCTTCGTCTGCGGAATGACTGCTGGCGTCAAACGTAGCAAGCCCTTCTGCACGATTGCCTGCTTCACGCATTGGCTGCGGCTTCTCTCTACTCTTCTTCAACGCATTGTATGACAGCCCGCCGTACAGGCTCATGATGCGCGCCAAATTTGCTGGGGAGCTGTACGGGCTGCTCGAGTAGGGATTCGCTTGATCACTCGATTCACTCATTTGCTCCTTGTAGAAGCGCGTGAGGTTGGCGAAGGCTGTGTCATGGTGTAGCGGACCCTGACCCTGGCTGTCCTCATCTGCATCCCGACCCATGTTGATTGATATCCTCGACTTCCACAGCCTGCTTAGCTGCTCGGTCACTTTAGTAGGCTTGCTGAAGCGGACGCCGATATCCAGCGAGCTCCAGTCGCAGTGCTGGCACAGCAGGAAGTAGGACTCGCTAGGAGTTGCATTGCCCTCGGGTTTGAGATGGCTCTCGGCGTGGCGGGCTTTGGAAGTGTCTGCCACAGCAACGGTCAGGTTCGCGTGACAGCTCGGACAATCGTAGCACTGCCTGGCGCATCTACAGCACGGATCAATATGCATGTTCCGCTGCGTTGTTGCTGTCGTTCCGTCGCACATTACCTGTTGCCGTCGCTCTTGACACCGCTGCTGGGAACCTCGAACATGCAGTTGGGACAATACCAGCACATCATCTCTTCGCCGCAACAGCGTGGACAGCGTGTAGCATTGCATTCGTCGCAATAGAGTAGTTGGTCGAGGGGAAACAGAGAATATGCCGCTCGGGGCTCGTGTGGGTTAAACGTCTCGTCATCGTCGTGATCATCCGTGGCGTTGCTATCACCGTGAATGTTCGTGGTTTCGATGTGTCGTGATGCGCGTTTGGCTGCCGTCAACGTCGGCGGAGTGGCCACATGGTCGCTGCACGGGCACGCGTAACGCGAATATGGGAATTCCAAGGTCATTGTCGTCGCCGAAGTAGTTCTACACACATCACGCCGCGTGTACAGCTTGCGTGGAGCTGTCTGTGTGTTGTCACTCGAAGAAAGTTGTAGAGTCGAAGTGGTCAATATGAGCCAATTCCCAAAACGGCAAGACCCCTGACGCAACTTCCATTTCCCTCCCTCCTTCTTCTGCTCTTCTTCGTCCACACATTGTCTTTACCCAAACTCACACCAGTCGTACCAATGCTGGCGGGACCTTCGTCTTTCTGGCGACCGGCCGTTATATTCCCACTGGCAATTGCTGTCCGCGTTGTCCTGCTTTTCTACGGCCGCTGGCAAGATGCACACAGTGCCATGAAATACACCGACATTGACTATCTCGTCTTCACCGATGCAGCAAGATATGTCTCGCGTGGACGCTCACCCTACGACCGGGCAACCTACCGCTACACTCCGCTTCTGGCATGGATGCTGCTACCCACGACCTGGTCAGGCATCTGGTTCGAGTTTGGAAAGGCACTCTTTGCGACTGGAGATGTTGTGACCGGCTGGTTCACATATCGCATACTCCGTATGCAGGGTCTTGAAAGTGAGCGTGCACTGAAGTTCGCCAGCATCTGGCTGTTGAACCCGATGGTGGCCAACATCAGCACACGAGGGAGCTCCGAGGGTTTGTTGGCAGTATTGGTGGTGGCGATCCTCTGGGCCGTTCTCAGTAGACGCATCCTACTGGCAGGCTCTCTGCTCGGATTCGGAGTACACTTCAAGATTTACCCATTCATCTACGCTGCGAGTATCTTTTGGTGGCTGGGACAAGGTCCTGCCCAGAACCCGGAGTTATTCTCCACGTTGAGCCATCGCCAACTTGTAGCTTTCCTCAATCGAGATCGCATACACTTGATTATATCTAGCTTTGTCGCCTTCACGGTTTCGAACGTTGCCATGTATCACATGTGAGTACACATCATCACCTAAAGTTCGATATCGCTGCTGAATAAGGTAGGTACGGACAGCCATTCGTGGAGCACAGTTACACTTATCATTTCACACGAATCGACCATAGGCACAACTTTTCTGTGTACAATACCCTGCTGCATCTTAGCTCGCTGCAAGGCGGCGATGCAGGGTTTCGCATCGAATCTTTGGCTTTCCTGCCGCAGATGTTCCTGTCTGTACTTGCAATGCCACTGCTGCTTGCCAAGGCAGATCTCGCCAGTACAATGATGGCGCAGACTTTCGCATTCGTCACGTTCAACAAGGTCTGCACGAGCCAGGTGGGTTGATAATGCAGCAGCGAGTACTCCAGATTGCTAATAGTGCAATAGTACTTTCTATGGTACATGGTCTTCTTGCCATTCTACCTGCCGTCTTCGTCGTTACTGCGTAAGCCTCGAAGCGGGCTGGTGGCGCTGCTGCTATGGCTTATGGGCCAAGGTCTGTGGCTCCAGCAGGGGTTTCAGCTCGAGTTCCTGGGTAAGTCTTCTTTTGTGCCAGGTCTGTGGACAGCCAGTGTGCTGTTCTTTGCAGCAAACAGTTGGATCTTGGGAGTCGTCATAGAAGATGTAAAGCTGCGCTCCTGGGCAACGGAGTCACATCAGAAAGTCCAATGAGTCCCGTGGTGCTTCATCCACCAATGACCTTCACACAGCCCATCGCCGCTGCCGCCGCAAGCCCACCCAGAACGAGCATTTGCAGAGCATTTTTGAGACACGTCCATCGACTGCATTCTCCAAGGATGGACGTTTTCAGCCATCCAAAGGCAAATAGTGCAATCGCCATGACGAACACGCTCCAGGCCAGAGCTTCGTCAACCCGCTCGAAGAAAAGATAAGGCAGCAACGGTACCATGCCACCCAGGAAATAGCCACAAGCGATCGTCAAGCCACAGATGTACGCTTTCGATGGCGTGAAATCTGCCTCGGCGAGATTGTGGTGGAAGCGTAATAGGAAGTCAACAGTGCTGGCTTCATCGGATGCCAATTCCTTGATGAGCGGGTCGAGGACATTCGGAGAGAAGTGGTAGTTGTCAAAGGTGGATCGAGCCATGTCAGATGCCTTCTGTGGGTCGCTTTGGACAAGATCCTGGGTTTCGCGGAGTGCTGAGTAGTATCCGTCTGCTTCACTCTTGGCTCCAAGATATCCACCGAGACCCATCGAGATGGCACCGGCGACAAGCTCTGCGAACCCAGCATAGATGACTAAATCAGTCGTTCCAAGAGCCGATAGTCCAGCGGTCAATGCAAACGGCACCTGCGAGGTTAGCCGAAGACCTTCAACTATTGCTACGGTGTGATGCTTACTGTCAGGCCGTCAGACAGACCAATTGTTGCGTCGGAGATGATGCGCGGATTGACTCGGCATCTTGACAGCGAGTGAGGCTCTGAGTCGTTGCGCTTGTCACTCAGGCTATTCAGCGTTGTGTTCGAGTCGACAGAGGGTTGGCGAGGTCCGCGTTCAGTGTCGAGTAGGCGTTGATACTCATCGCTTCTAGCGGGAAATATCAAGTTTTTCAACAGAGCGAGGACCATTTTTGAGGGGGCTGGGAGTATATGGATCGATCGGATTGTGTAGAGAGAGTGGTGCACAGAGGAGCAGTGTTTGGCAGAGTGGTCAAGGTGGTAAAGATTTCGAGGAGTAATCACGTCGATTATGATTGGCTGACTAGCTTCTGGCACACATGCCTGCTTGTGAAGCTCTGACACAGGTGCCCGCTATCTCCCCATGCATGCAGGGACCTGGTCGAGTCCTGTGCCATTGTGGCCACGGCGACATTTGCATAGCATCTACGGTTGGGGTACATCACAAGGGCGGCACGAAAAGCCATCAACGACCTCTAGATGAACTATGATCAGGTGCTTCCATACCGTGCGGCTGCATTCTACATGCTACAGTTTGCCAACCAATGTGATTGTCGAAGATCGTTCAGCAGACTTGATAGCGACAGGGCCAGGTGTTCCGGTCTTTCCAAATCAGAGCAGCTCACCGGCCGACTAAGTCGAAGCACGCTCTTTTGTGATGAGACTCGGTAGTATGGGCTACGATGCGGTGCAGTCGTGCTGATTCATTCCGTGTTGTCGAACCTGATGTCGACCGATCAAGGCATTGTGTGAGAGGCAATGCCCGAAAACGCACACTCTGGCCTGATGGGAGGCTCGGCCTGGTATCAAGACACTTGAGGAATGATAATGCCAACTCTGGCACGATCGTGGTTTGGATTCTCCGTGAACGGCGCAGTGATAGCAAGGCTGCTTTGTGCCATTCCACAGCAAGTTCATTGCGACTTCTCTTTCGGTTCTCCTTCAACAAACGCTAGATCGCCTGTCTCCTTGAGTGAGTGTGCGGCAGCTTCTTCCAGCAGCACACCAAGCGCGAGGAGCGCTGTCTCATCAAGGCTCTTGTAGTCGTCACGACTGTCTCGTTGTGGTGTAGATCCATAGTAGTCCGCTACATATGCATGGATAGCCTTCAGCATATCGGAGTCTGGGAGCCGGACTTCTTCAGGCAAATGACGGTGCGCGAAGTAGGGATCATCCTCAGCATATCGGACTGGCGCGTTTGCTCGGCCATAGAGGACCTGATCAGGCGGTAGTGGCTTCCCTCCTTTATCGTGTAGCAATCCTTCATATCCTACTCGGCCGGCGACGGCGTCATATAAAGTCACACGTGAGTTGCCAACCTCGTGCTCTGTCGTCTGCTCACGGGTGTTGTTGGTTGGATCGTGCTGAGCTTCACGTTGCGTACGATGGCGTTTTGCCAGAGGTTTGCTCTCTTCACCAATAGTCGACTTTCGACTTCGACGCTTCCCACTGTGTACAGCCGCCGGCTCTTTCCCTCTCACAGGGAGCTGAGACATGAATGCTCAAAAGAATTTGACACCGGCGTTTTCTTCTTGACCAAACACCTGCGCCTTGCCTCGCTTCACCAGCACGTTCAGTACCTTCCGCAGCAGTGCCTCGTCTATATCCTTCCACTCTCGTCCCAGACTGGACTCGCCTTCACGCAGCTCGTAAATGGTCAGAACGGCGCCCTTTTGTCCGGTGTCTTCCACAAAGGCGTATATCAGATCAGCCCACTCGGCGGGCGTCTTCCAGTAGATGTAGCACGTATTGCTCGTTTCTCCCCGTGCTGTCGGTGCGATCCACTCTGCGCTTGGTCCGCTGGAGGGCTGGCTCATGTAGTCGATGATAGCGCGGATGTCGGCGGACTTCAAGCTGCGTCCGATGTTGGGGTTGGCGAAGAGGTCTGCAGGAGGAGCGGAGAGCGAGAGGCGGAAGAGGCGATGGTATGCGCAGTACGAGGTGACCAGACTGGACCACAGTTCGAGCTGGCGCGCACGCGTGGTCAAGTTGGGCTGGAGGGTGTAGAAGGGTGGGAATGAAGCATAGCTGGGAAACTGAAATCTAGTCGTGGTCGAGGGTGCTGTGGTTGATGCAGGCTGGACGTCCACTGCAGTACTACTGCCGCCCAGCGACAGACCAGCTATGGACGGCTCTGGTGAAGCTGCGGACATGATGTCGTTGCCGCGAAGAAATGGAGGAATGATGATGTTTTACTGTAGAGGATCCCGTTGTGCAGCGCCAGCGCTCCTTAAGGCTAGAATTCGGGGCCGGGTGTCACAAAATCGACCACAAAAGACAATCGGTGCGTGCAGCAGATCTAGTCAGGTCACAAACGACAATCGTGAAGCGTAGGCACGACGTTCAAGAGTACGTATGGCGATTGACAGGTTCGCATAACTTCTTCTGCGTAGTCTGGAAACAAGACTTGGCAAATAGAAAGTCGACATATTTCCAATATCCCGATGAGCAAAACAACACCACGACATACAGGGTGTATGTACATCAGTCAGTGATCCGAGCAAAAGAAATGTGTCGCTTCTGTGGATCGAACTGAACAACACAATTAGCATGGGAAGAGATGAGACGCATTTAGATATATGACTTACCACAGTACCTCCAGATACCGCACAGATTGCAGACGACTGTAGTGAACTTCAGTCTGGCGCTCTCCCAAGTGAGCTAAAGCGACTTTTCGTGCTTGGCGTGGCGTCCAAAACGAATATAATATTTGGAATGGAAGACCAGGCCCCGACCGAATGGAAGCACCGAGTTTCTGGGCTGAAATTCGACAAGTGTGCGTGCTCGGCTCTGCAAGTAAAGACCCCTGTCGGATGACCGTATTCTGTTGAGTTACGATAGCTACAGCTACTGCGAAATCGAGAGCAGAGATCGATCACGCTCTTGTCCGTTCCATTGTGAGTATTGATGTTTCGTGCACAAGACAGTGAGACAATGAACAATTTGTGAATGAGCACATGTTGTATACGATTGAACCGGAGGCGCCATACAATTTTCCTTGGCTCATGTTGCTACTGCCAATCTGTTTCACCCTCCTACGACCTCCTCATCTTCAACTTCCTCGAACTCATCATGACTTTGGTCCAACAGGAGCCGATACTGGTCCACATGCCTTCAGCCACGCCCATAAATATGCCCCCAATCTGTAAGTTGTGGTTGATTGCCGAGAAAAGAAACAACGCCAAATACGAGAGCCCGAAGACTACAACAAAGGCGATCCAGAACGTCTTGACGCTGTATTGCGTGTCGCCCAGCGACATCGAGAAGTAGCTGGCCATGAATGAGACTGGCAAGAAAAGAATCTGCAGCCACAGTTTTCCAAACGATTAGCAATGCAACAAACACGACGTGATCGTCTCTGCAGTATGTGCACTCACGGTGAATTTGGTCAAAAGGAGCGTGATCCTCGTCAAACGGTCCACGTCGATGCTCTGTGACATAGCTATCAAGCTAAAGTTCTAGTGGACCGAACAGCATCAGCATAACATCCTCATCGTCGTCTGCAAATGTGAGAAGGAGTCTACTTGCCATGGTCACAAGGCTCTCCTTTTGTTTGGCGTACTCTTCCACTTCCTTCAGGGCGTATAGATCAATCAAATCTCGCAGTCTCCTGAATCTCACTCGTGCTGAAGATGAGAGGCTGACTCCCAGCAGGCTCTCCTTCTCGCGGACGACTACGCCATTCCTTCCAGCTCGGATGGTGGACAACGAAGCGCTGTCGTCTGAGCCAACAATTTGGCTATTCTGCAAGCTTGCCAAAGACGGACCTTCGGGCTCCAGAATTCGATCAATGATTCTATTGTAGGCGTCGTAGTGGCGTCGCAGCACACCGAGCTCCTTGCCAATCTGATCAAGCCGATCGATGTGTTCGAGTGTCGGCCGCTCAAACATGGAGGCGCGCAACTCCGCAAGCTCTGTGCCATAACGAGACTCTTTGCGTGTGACCAAAGTGTAGGAGCTGTTCCAGCTCTCAAAAATGTACTGCACACGATCGTCGAGTCAGCAGGGAGATGCGATTGATTGGGTTTGAAGCCACTTACGTAGAATAGCAGTCCAGGAGCGTCTGAGCTGCGGTGAGCGGTTTCTTCTGGCGTTGAGCCAAGGCGGGTCCGTAAAGGCAGCAGAGTTAAGGGGTTGTGAGATAGGAGCGGTTTGTCGTGGACAATGCTCAAAGAGCGAAGAACGTTGATCAGGTTGCGTCGACTGACAGCCACGACTCGTTGCTGGAATGCTGTGTGGACGCCTCGAGGGCCTGGGAATAGGTCCTCATGAATCGTGATGATTGTGTTATCGGTAGTCAGCATTAGCCAGGTCCAAGCTCGAGTGCAATGTGGTAGTATTTCCGTGAGTCCAGACGTGTTATCGGATTGGCGGTCGGCAGACTTTGTACCATACAAAGAATTGTACCCAAGACAGATGTAGTTGCGGCCCAGATCAACAGATGAATAATGCCAAACATCCGATGCAAGCTTGTAAATGTTGCCTATGGTCCTGGAGCCATTTGAAGCGGAGGAGTTTACTGAGAGCTCGTCCTCTTCGTCGCCGAAACTGCATTCAAATGAAACAACTTTGCGTCCACGTCTTCTGTGAATTGATTTGGTGAGGCTGCTCCGAGTTGAAATGCCGCTGGCGGCTGGATCCGAACACATCAACGCGAGAAGGCGAGGGGAGAAGTCGTAGTGGCGAGCAAATTCTTCGAGCAGCTTGGTTTGCTCAGCAGGATGCCACAGGTTGATCCATCTGGTGCCCAGACAGTCTGGTCTCTCCGTTTCGACTAACGCAGATATAGCTTTCGTACTGAGGTCGGCAGCCGCCCAAGCTGTGTCATCGCTGAAATCCAACACAAAGTTTCTGGCGTCCAACGAGCGTACGTTTGACAGGAGGTCGTCAAGGTTTGAGAGATCATCCAGGTCAGAGAAAGCGCGGTGGACACTCTCATCGCGGACAGAAGAGTAGTAGTCGTGGACGACGTTGTCGCCACTAATGTTCGATCGTGCCATGGCAAAGGAAGAGAGCGTGCGAACCCGCAACGCGACTCGCGCGAAGGACTGATATATGAACCCATACTGAGAACACAGCGTTATTCCGTCACGCTGCAACTGTCGATTTGTGATCTGATCTGCTGTGAGGGTGTGGTGGATCAAGGACACTGAGTCCTCAAGCCATGTGGTGTGAACACCTAAGACATGGAGGATCATGCCGACATCAGTGCCAGGGACCGGACGCCATCATCAGCGCCAGGCCACGGATTTCCTCACGGCAGTAATCTATTGCCCGGAATGCATCAGCTGTGTCCGCCTCTCGCGCAAATGGTTGCGGTGTCTGGATGGGTGTGCAGGTGTCGGCGAACGAGATGAGTGGTGACCGACAGGCGACGGACATTTAAGGTTCAGTGCCGAAGTCTTGGCAGGCAAAAATACTTTGCCCACGACCGCCACTTTCTTCTTCCTCCCTCCCCTACACCACGAACATACGCGAAGCCGCACCAATAACCACTCCCAGAGCGTTTATTGGAAGACCACAGCAATCATGTCGAAGATTACGGTCGCTGGTGTGCGTACCAACGTGCAGGAACTGCTCAAGTACTCCAACGAGGAGAAGAAGCGCAACTTCCTCGAGACCGTCGAGCTGCAGATCGGCCTCAAGAACTATGACCCTCAGCGTGACAAGCGTTTCAGCGGAACCATCAAGCTGCCAAAGATCCCTCGTCCAAACATGAGCATCTGGTAGGTCTCGCCGCTTCGGCCGCGCGCCCAGCAGGACCTGGCACTAACCGCGCACCCAGCATTCTCGGTGACCAGCACGATATCGATCGTGCCAAGCACGGAGGTGTCGACGCCATGTCGGTGGACGATCTCAAGAAGCTCAACAAGAACAAGAAGTTGATCAAGAAGCTCGCACGCAAGTACGATGCTTTCATCGCTTCCGATTCCCTCATCAAGCAGATTCCTCGTCTGTTGGGTCCAGGTCTCTCCAAGGGTAAGTCACTGCAGTCTACGCAACGACCAATCAACAACGCATACTAACAATTTACACAGCCGGCAAGTTCCCAACCCCCGTCTCCCACGCCGATGACCTCTCCGGGAAGATCGCCGAGGTCCGCTCGACCATCAAGTTCCAGCTGAAGAAGGTGTTGTGCATGGGTGTCGCTGTCGGAAACGTGGAAATGACCGAGGACGAGTTGATTGGTAACATCATGTTGGCCATCAACTACCTCGTGTCTCTGCTCAAGAAGGGCTGGCAGAACGTGGGCAGCTTGGTCATCAAGGCCAGCATGTCCCCACCAAAGCGTCTTTACTAGACGTGTTGTCACAAATGGACAATACTGCTGCTCACATGCTGCTTGATTGTGGGCGCGGATGGGCGGTCACGAGCGCGTATCTATCTTCATTGGTAGTTTAGGGCTGCTCTCCTTTGCTGGAAGAGTGGACAGTGGACAGTAGAGCCTCGAATCATCCAGCTTCAATTTGTCAGAGTAGCACCATGTGACAAAGAGTGCAGTGAAAGATGAAAGTGGCCGACATTGATGTGACTCAGAATGGCAGACCTGCCGATGAGATGGATTCTATGCACTGTTTGCTCTAATGGCGCGGAAAATGGCACCGCAGTAAGTCCTGATTCCATCCCCATGCGACATGGCGTACATCAGTCGATGCTGGACCTCGTCGCTGAAGACAGAGCTCATCACGTCGCTGTCATGTTGTTGTTTCTTCTGTCCATCCTTCGGAACAAGACTGCCCACAGGTAAGATGGGCTTGGGCATGAAGCGGGCCATGTTGCGGAGGACCAGTGCTGCCCGGAACGGCACGCCTGTAGCATCTCCCTTCTCGTCCTCAAGCATGGCAAGTCGCGTGATGTCACTGTTTGCCGGAGCCACAAGGCTGTCTGGACGCAGATTGTTCCGCAGTCGGGAGGGCTCTGTCTCTGGTAAATGAGTCTCAACATGTCTGGCGAACAGTAAGGTGCGAGAAATTCGATCGCCCTCCAATGGCTGAGACACATGGCCGCAGCCCGACCATTTGCATCTGAACGTGGTGGCATCGGAGCTGCTAAAGTCGAACGCCTGCGTTGTTGTGCCATTGGTGAGGCCATTCATTGAACCTGACGGTGATCGTGCGGGCGTGGACTCTATGTCCATCTTGTCTCCTTCTGGAATGCTCGATTTCTTGGGTATTTGCAAATGGAACGCCAAGATGTGTTGGAGGATTTCATCTCCAGACCTAAACCACTCGGCACAATCAATCTCGCGCGTCGTTGGCGCGGACACAAGTCCTGTGATCGCATCTCGCACACTTTCGACAGAATACGTGGACTTCCAGTGACACCGAATGAGCTCTTTGTCCTTGTCTGCAGCAGTAGATCCGGCAAGCATCCCGGTATCAATTGGAGCTTTCCTGGATCTGATGCCCTTGATGACATACTTGTTCGCCCCGGCCACCTGAGCTGTTGCGCCCTGGAATGTGCTACTGACGTTCTTGATGAAGTCTCCTGCAATCAAGTGTGGATGGGTCGCTTGATGTGGCGCAAATGTCCCTTGATATGCTTGCCAAAGCGATATCTGTGTCATTTCTGCGGATAGATCTGACACGAAACACATTCTCAACCATTCCGAGGATCGGTCGGGTTCTTCGAGCTTCAGTAAATCCTGGACAATCACCCTGGACAGTCGCGGCACAGGCGCAATGCTTGCGTCAGGCTTACGCTGCTGTGGAATTCCTGGTTCGATGTATTCCTTGGCAGTGAAGAGCACCAGACGGCTCAGCAATTGTCCAAGTGCTTTGGCGTCCACGACCTGCATCAGTGTCTCCACGTTATCTCCGAATGATGTATACTGCCCGAGGAAGTCCAAGCATGCAGATCGCAGCTCTTCGTCCTCCACCAGTAGGTAGTCGTGTATCCGGTGCAGAAGTGTTACAGGTATATCCTCAAGACGTTTCGGTAAAGGGTGCGTCATTGCTATTCTGCTGATGGCGCGCAAAGAAGTAGTGATGGCCCCTCGGTCTGGTCCAAGTGCGTGCTGTAACAATCCTTGGTATACCGCATCGTGTTGGCTGAGATCGACATATTTCAGCACTTGCTCGCTCAGGTCTAGCACATGATGGCGCAGCTCTACCATCGATGCATGTTCCGGCAAGTTGAGTACTACGGCGATGAGATCCTGGACCAGAGGGAGACGCGACAGATATGCTGCATTCTCATCTTGCAGGCTCATATTACGCAGGATGAGACCTGCTTCTGTGACACGGTTGAGCTTCGTGAGGAAGTCCGAGTCGAGTATCGAGTCTTCTGATACAATTGGCAGTCTCGTTCGCAACTTCTGCAATATGTCTGGTGTACCGTCCAGGCCATTCAGCGTCTCGTCATCGCCCGCAAAAAATTCCTCGTCGTACATGACATCCCAGTCGATGTCGTAGAAGAGACTCGTCACTTGCAGGGTTTTCTTGACGAGAGCGTCTGCGAGACCCGGGAATTGATCGAAGCGATACTTGTCACCTCGCTCGTGCGAAATCTTGACGAGATGATGTAAAGCATACTGCTCTTCCTCCAGCAAGCCACTCTGCAAGGCGAGCTGTGCGCGCACGTAGATGTTGGGCCCGATGAACCCCGTGCCAGGCAGCATGATGTTCTTGTATTTTTTGGCCAGTGGCCCTGCGTTCGCGTCCGACTTACGTTTTCGCTCATTGCGATAGAAGTCGGGATTGTTGGCCGGCGTGGTCACGGGCTTGAGGGACAGCGGATAAGCCTGAGGGGGCTCATACGAGGCCAGGGTGGAGGAAGTACCATTGGTCAATGAGGATGAATGCGTGATGCCGTTGACAGACGCGCCAGGGGTTGGCGATGCACTGGGAAGTTGTGCGTGACCTCGAGCCTGTCGACCTTGATTGGCATCGGGCTGGAACAGGACGCGCTGCGGGGGCTGCTGTCTCAGTCCTCTAGAGGAGCGGCCAGTCGCGCTTCCCGATTCATCCATGGCCTCGTGTCTCCCGTCTTTTGGTGTTCGCTGCTCAGGACTCTCGTCACTCGCATCGCCATTTTGCAACATCTCTTGATCGCGTGGTTTGGGCCGTTCGTAATTGTCCAACGTCCTGGTCATGACGTTCCCGCCCTTGGCCGTGACGTTCTCTAAGATCTCTTTTGGCGGCGGCTCCTTGCCCCAGTGCGTGCTGATCTCGTAGGCACACAGATTTTTGTAGTAGACATTCTTGATCTGGAACGCTTGCGCAGCTGTGTACTGATTCTTGCCAATGAACTCTTCAGCCAGGCGCCGCCACATGAGCGGCTTTGCCTTGGTGTCTGAGCATAGATCATAACCGCCTTCGCCAACAACGCGCGTGTACAGCCTGAAGAGGTCTATGTGTCGCACTCCAATCTTCGGTTCGGCTTCGAGCGTTGTCCTGGTGAGCAAGTGCGCGTCAGCTACCCGTGTTACTCGTGCAATCAAATGATATGACGAAGAGTCGCCTACCCGCGTTTCTGATGATATTCGGCCAGTTTGCGCATGAACTCTCCGCGCTCGTCGGTACGCTCGAGACTTTGTCCTCGCTTGGGCGCCATCGTGAGGGATCGCGAGGAAGGGGCAGACCGGTCGCTGGAACAAACACAGCACAGACGAGATGGGCGCGCGACAATCAGTCAGTCGACAGGCGCGTCGACGACCATGCGCGTGGATGGAAGATGGAACGTGGTTGATTATTTGCATGCAACTGTCTGAGATGCGAACGGAGACGCGTGAAGTTCACGACGGCCCGATGGACCCTGTCCTGTGCTCCTGCTCTCTACACATATCCCACAAAGGAAGGCACGCTGCGCCTTCGCTAGGGAAGAGCGATAGACAACATGAGTCTCCTCACTGTTTTGCTCGAAAAAGTCTTCCACATCTTCCCACTGATTGCACTAATACACTCCCATTCACCATTTCACCACTGCACTCGTGCTTTACAATGAACCGCCTGCCAATCGACCTATGTCTTCCACTAATTAAATACTCTTTCGCGGAAAGCGACAGTCCCCAGGACCGCGTCAACTGGACGCATTACACTGCCGAGAGCTTATGCATCTTGCTGAGAGGTGACAGTGATGGCCATGGCAGACTTCAGATGGACATCGTTGAGCGGACAACCACGAAAGTACGCAGCAGCACTCGTGCAATGACTGGATGGTAGAACCGCTGCTGATAAGACTCAAGGAGACCCTGGATCTTGCCCATCTCATCGACTTGTCCAGCGCCGCTCAAAGAAAGGCCCTTCAAACAGGCGTGCCGCACAGGATTGAGATGTTGCCAATATTTGGCATCACAAGGGATACCGTGCTTGCATTGAGATTTCGCACCACCACCAGCAGAGTTCGTATTGCACATCCGATACTTCAGTCTCTTACAATTCGAATCTGACACGCTCAGGCTCGTCGCATACAGCTCCGCCTACAGGATGCAATGCAGTGCGATAAGGTCGTAGAGGTGCTCAAGCACCGCGGCCTCGAATTCCAGATCCAGCGACCGACAAGCAGTAATCCAAGCACAGCTGCTACAAGACCTAGCGGGACAAGACCGCTCACATCACAAGACAGCTCTGAACATGCAAGTTGGACACAGTCTGCTCACAGCCCGTTCCATCCACCAAGCATGGCCGCGGGCAGCCTGGGACAAATTTCGCAGCCACCCAGCCACGCAGTGTCACGCGCAGACAACGTGTTGCCAGATCCCCCACTAACGGGCCTCACACGCGATCGTTTGGCAGCACTGGAGGCCACTTCGCGACCCTCAGGAGTCTCCAGCTCTTTGGCAGCACCTCGAACAGCCCCAGACTACATCGCACGGCAGTCCAAGTCATCACAAGGAATCGCCCACTCTCGCATTAATTCTCCCTATGGAGTGCAGGGTGCGAAGCAGATTTCCACCAACGCAGTGGCGCCATCGCCGTGGACGGCTTCCTCGTCGAACTCCATCTCCTCAGCGTTGCACGGGCCCGTCACCTGTGAAACTGATCTCAGCATTCAGACCGGTTGTACTGATCCAGGTGTTCCAGCAAAGACGCTATCGCGACCAAGCTCTGCATTGGAGTTGCCACCTTTACAGACGCCTAGGGTAGCAAAAGCAGCGCAAACATTGGCCTCGGATAAGCCATTATTCAGCGTTCCGAAGCTGCAGCCATTATCGAGTCATGGTGCTCGATCTCAGCTGGGAGTTGAGGCGCGTGAAGGTCCAGTGAACGGGACCTCGCCCAATGTGCCCAGCAGCAACAAGCGCCCGCTTTCAGCGATCATCGGTCCCAGTGAGCAAGCAACTCGCAACAAGCAGTTCCTGCCAGATCGTCCAATCGAACAGAGCAGGCCGCGCCTGCACAGTCTCATGGATGCTCCGCACGAGCTTGAGACCGACTACCAGTCTGGTAGAACACACAGCCAAATCCAGCAGCATGAGCAAGGTCTTGTTTGCTTGCAAAACGACAAGCCGAGTATGAGCCACGACTTCCTCCGCAAAGCCCCATCAGTTACCAGTACGGATGTCTCCCTTCAGGGTTACGAAACGCAACGCCCGCAGGACAGGGAAGCTGCACTGAACAAATTCATGATGGATCGACTCGCTGACCCTGCCTTTGCAACACTCTGCGCTGATGTCGAGAACTGCTGGCGCAGAATCGCTCTCGGCCTCTGAAGATGTCTCACAAGCCATGTGATTTAGACTAGAGGAGTGATGGGATCGGAGGATCTTTGCTCAATCGACCCAATGTACAGAGTAAGACTATAGCTGACGTTTCTTCTGATCGTCAATGTGATTATCCATTTCAGTCCTCGCTCTCGGCTGATATGCTCGGCGAGGGGAGCGCAACAACTTCATCAACGACCTCTTTTTGGCGCATAGCATCCTCCTTCCTCTGCGATGAGCCAATCGCTCCGCCAGGATGATTTCTGAGAAAGACTTCGCTAGTGTTGCCTTGATGTATGGTGTCCGCGACTGTTAATGCGAGCATGTCACTAATAGCCAGAGCGACTGTCGTGGAGGTCGTGGGCGCCTTGACGCCGAATGAAGTTTCTTCGCTTTCGTGGATTGGGGCCGGAAGCAGAATGCCGCCATCGCTGCCCTGAAGAAGATGGCAGTCTTCGGGATGTCGCTGCGCGCTCATGGCCATGATTTGCAGGCCGTGCGGCAAATGTGGCAGAATGTTCAGAAGCTCGATTGTTTTGCCGCTGAACGACACAAACAACAGGACGTCTTTGCTCCTCACATCTCCAATGTCGCCGTGGACGGCCTCGCAAGCGTGGAGAAAAGTGGCGCTGATTCCGAGGCTTTTGGATGTTGCCACCAGTTTTTGGGCGATGAAGGCGGATTTGCCTACGCCGCACACAACCAGTTTGCCGCCTCGGAGCTGCGACTGGACCACCGCCTGCTGGGCTGCCGACAGGCCGAACTGGGCGACCCTGTCGGTCGAGTAGAGAGCGGTAACACTCGCGAGGGCCTCGGCTTCTACCTTGAGAACATTGATCGCGCGCTCCAGAACAAACGATCGCTCCGGGGAGGGAGCACGAGAACTGCCTTCACGGACTGGTGAAGGTGGCGTGATGGGCGTCGACAATCGTCTTCGCTTGGACGGCCGCGAGTAATCCATGGAGAGCATTGTTCGCGACGGGCAGGAAAATCCGGTATAATTGTGCGGGTAGAATATACGTGGAGGAATGCGACAAGTCCAAACAGGTCGACCAAAGGGCAATGCTGGCAAGATTATTTGTTGACGAGGAAGTCGGGCCAGATGTTATCTGAGCTGGTGACAAATGTGAAAACGATGACAGCCACAGAAGCAAGAAGTGGTCTACTTGGTAAATGAAAAGTCCCCGAGTTCACCCACGTCCGACGGGCCTGTCTCTCCCAGGACCATTGCCGCTGCCACGGTGATCGGCGCTGCCGGCTGTATCGCCAGCTACTGACTTCCGATGAGCATGTGAAAACATGCTCGTCATAGATTATGTGAGAGGTTTGGTCTGATAGTGAATCGGGCTGCTCGACTATCCGGCCAGGTACAACCAGGAGCTATGACCGTATAGTTTTGTACTAGCAATCCTGCAGATGCCAGCCAGCAGGGCAATTTAGCTGGGAAAACTGCGCTAGCCGTGCAGGAACGGTAAGAACTCGAATCGCTGAATGGCATCATGCAAGACTAGCTTTGTTTGACAGCCAGCCCGTTTTCAGCTCGGTCTATTGTTTGACTGCTATTTATTATTAGGCTTATTAGATGACAGGCAGCAGGTCGTGTAAAGTACTGTGAGATGGTCCGACATCTATGAGCAGTGGTGTGACGTGCGAAGACAGCTACAGTGGTTGTTTCATTGGGTGCATCTACAGTGGTTTTACGCCCTTATGGATCGCTGCAATGCCCAAGCTGAGGTCCTCCCAGCCTGCCTCTGTGATGGTTCCGTCGCTCTTCTGTCCAGGTATCAGAAAGCCAGCGTCCTGTATCATCGTAGCCCAGTCCCTCTGAGATGGAAAACGCTCGATGCTTTCCACCAGATACTGGTAGCTGTCCCTGTCCGCAGCCACAATCTGACCGATCAGTGGTATAGCACTGAATGACCACCTCTTGTATAGACCGTTGATCAGCGGATTCGAAAGCTGTGGAGCAAACTCCAAGCATGCAAACACACCGCCAGGCTTTAACACACGGAATGCCTCCCTCAGCGCCTTATCCTTGTGCGTGAAGTTCCTAATCCCAAACGCCACAGTGTACAGGTCAATGCTGTTACTCTCCACGGTGTGCAGATCCTCAGCGTTGGCCTCGAGGTAGTCCACACGCCCGGCGGCATGGTACGGTGTTGCTGACAGGCGTTTCCGACCTTCGTTGAGCATGTCTGGGTTGATGTCGGAGATCGTGACATGCGTCGCATGGTCGTCGTTGATGTTGGTCGCATGATCGAGCATTCGTATCGCTATGTCGCCGCTGCCGCCTGCGATGTCCAGAATCCTCTGCCCTTGACCCTTGTGCAGCGACGCATATCGCACGCCCGGGTTCAGCCCCCGCACAAAGCCATCTTTCCAGACTCGGTGCACACCCAGAGACATGAGATCGTTCATGGTGTCATAGTTGCTCGCGACCGACGAGAACACGGCTCCGACTAGGAATATCTGCATCAGCTGCTGGACTGCTTGGTGGACCACGACGCTACGCACCTTTGGACGCCTTGATCGATTCGGCGACCGTCTCGAACCCGAAATGCGTCGTTTTGTCGCTATTCTGGCTGGCCGGCTGCGGTGCTGGCGGAGTTTGATGCTGCTGCTGCTGCGACTGACGAGCAGAAGCGGCAAAGCCTCGCCGACATGTCGCGCAGATGCTGCTGCTGCCTCCACTGGACGCGGCCGTCAGGCGAAGGCGCTTGACTGCTCGTGTGGCCGTGGTCGACATTTTTCTCAATGATGTGACCTTTCTCTCGCTGGATTGAGAGACTCCCGAGTCGATCGCGCGGCAGGCAGACGAATGGCGAACGCTAGGCCGCATCAGGTCAGCCCTGGATAGAGCCGCAGTGCGGAGTGCGAAGGCCGATGTAAAGGCCGATGGTAAGCGTGGGGATGTCCATTCAACATTGATCAACTACACGTTTCGCTCACGACACCTTTTACAACCGCATTGCTCGCCCGTACATCCACCATGAAGCGCTGTGTGACAATAGCAGAGCGCCAACTGCGCAGGCAATCCCCGTGGAAATCCTCAGGGGGACCACTGCCGTGTCCGAGCTGCCAGCATCAACAGCGATGGAGCTCAGTATCGCAGAAGCCTGGCTCAGACAGGTACGTATTCTCGCCCAGGCTGCGTTCGAACCTGCCATTGACGACAGAATAGAGTGCAATTTCCTGGTGCGGTCAACTCTAGATTCACCACAGGCTTAAACTTCTCCCGCGCTACTGAAGATGATGCAATGCCTACTTTCCGAATACTGGACCAGGAAGGCCGCGTTCTCGACAAAAACCTGGAGCTTGACATCAGCGATGAAGAAGTGACCAGAATGTACGTGGACATGGTCAGCGTATCCATCATGGACTTGATCATGTTCGATGCCCAGAGACAGGGCCGAATTAGTTTCTACATGGTCTCGGCAGGCGAGGAAGGCATCGCAGTAGGCAGTGCTAACGCGCTGAGTCCGGACGACCCAATCTTTGCACAATATCGAGAGACTGGGATTTTCCAGCATCGCGGCTTCACGTTCGACGACTTCATGGCACAGCTCTTCGCTACCGTGAACGATCCCGGTCTCGCACGAAACATGCCTGTACACTATGGCAGCACTAAATACAAGGTGCATACCATCAGCAGTCCGCTGGCGACGCAAATCCCGCATGCTTCTGGAGCAGCATATGCCGTGAAGATGCAGAACCAACAGAATCCCAAGGACGAGCCACGGGTGGTCGCGTGTTATTTTGGCGAAGGAGCCGCCTCCGAGGGTGATTTCCACGCTGCGTTGAACATCGCGGCCACGCGAGCGTGTCCGGTCTTGTTCATCTGCCGCAACAATGGCTACGCCATCAGCACGCCGACGTTGGAGCAGTATAGAGGCGACGGTATTGCCTCACGTGGTGTTGGGTATGGCATTGACACTATTCGAGTCGATGGCAACGATATCCTCGCTGTTCGTGAGGTAACGAGACGAGCACGCCGACTGGCACTCCAGGATGGCGGGAGGCCAGTCCTAATCGAAGCCATGAGCTACAGAGTCTCACATCACAGCACTTCCGACGACTCATTCGCGTACCGAGCCAAGGTCGAGGTCGAGGATTGGAAACGGCGCGACAACCCTATCACCAGACTGCGAAAGTGGATGGAGAACAAGGGTATCTGGAACGAAGAAAGGGAAAAGGATCTACGAACAGAGACTCGAAAGAAGGTCTTGACTGCATATCGCAAAGCAGAAAAGGAAAAGAAGCCACCATTGGGCTCACTCCTGAGCGACGTCTATGCAGAGCCCACGGAAGAGCTCAGGGAGCAGGCGGCGGCGCTGAAAGAGCAGATTCGGAAGTATCCAAACGAGTACGATGTGTCAGAATTTGATGGTGGCCTGGACGGCTTGACGGTAGACAAGAAATCATGATCACAAATCGTCGAAGCCCAAATGGCCGACGGTCCCCAAAAAGCCCCCGTTCTGTTTCTGAGCATCCTGTTGACGAAGCAGCTCATCCACGTCCACTTGTCCCGACGTCAAGTACTTTTCACTGACACCCACGTTGACGCGTTGGTGGAGAAGTGCTTTGAGTTCCGCCTTCATGCCCCCAATTTCTGCCTTGGACAGCTGTCGCGCTGCCTTTTCTTTGATCTTGCGTCCTGCGCCACGCCCGTGTCGGCCTGGAGCCTCCTTTTCGAACTCCTCGCTATCGTAATCAACACCGAGTTCCTCGGCGGCAGCACGCATGAAGTCGTCCTCGCTATGTGCTTTCTCTTTGGCAATCGTGGCATCTGCAAGTTTCTTGGCGAGCGTGAGCCGTTCCTTGAGGCGAGACACGATGCGTCGGTCAATGTCGAGCGTGCGAATGTAGTACCCTTGCTTCTTGGCTGCGCTTGATGCACTCTCGTCTCCGGCTACGGCAGAGTGCGCGTGCACCTTGGCAATCAGCCTACGGACACCAGCGACTTCTTCCGGACCGCAGATGAGTACAGAGGAGCCTTGCTTTCCAGCGCGAGCAGTCCTTCCAGATCGATGCACGTAGGTGTCCGCTGCTCGTGGCAGATGGTAATGGACGACAAGGTCGATGCTCGGGATATCCAGACCGCGGGCTGCTACATCGGTTGCAATGAGAATCGCGGGCGATGCCTTGCCTGTGGTTCCCTTGCCACTGAATCGCTCTACTGATCGCATGCGCGCCTTTTGCGCCATTCCCGAATGGAGTGCGATGGCGTTCAGGTTCAGGTATTGCAGCAGTGGCGCAATGCGGCGGACTGCGCTGATCGAGTTGGTGAACACGATCGTGCGCTGGGTCGCGTAGAGCATGAGGAGAGCATAAAGATAGAGGTCTTTCTCGGTGCCGGAACACTCAATCAGGCCCTCCTTGAGACCAGTGGCGAGCTGGTTGATGGGGTTCATGTCGATAAACTTGGGAGCCTCTTCGCGAAAATTGAGCTTCGAGAGCAAGTACTCCATGGACTGTGCGCTGCTCGCCAAGTTGTCTCTGTAATTCGTCTTGCCAGACAACTTCCTTTGAAGCGCGCGGTCGAAAGTGGCAGAGAAGACTAGCGTTTGTCGAGCTGGCTTTTCTGCGTTGGGCTTTGGTTTTGTGTGCTGCTTTCCAGTCGGAACTTCAGTCTCATCGTCTGACTCGTCTCTGGCCTCCTCGCGATCAAGAGTGTTCAAGATTTCTTCGACCTCCTTGAATGAGCCCTCACTGAGAAGCCGGTCTGCTTCGTCGATGACCAGAAAGTCGATCTTTCTAAGCGATGCTGCAATTCCCTGCCCATCACTAATGACCTCCCACAGGCGACCAGGCGTGCCAATCACCACGTCAGCAGCTTTCAGCATTCTTTGCTGCTTTTGCAGTGACAGTCCTCCCGTAAGCGTGGCAATGTAAGGCTTGTCGTCTGATAAGCCACCGAAGAGCGCGCTCAGATGACTGTCCAGCTGGTGTGCCAGTTCACGGGTGGGCGACAGAATCAGAGCGAGAGGGGTCTTGCCATCTCCTTGACTTTTTCTGACCTCAGCCGTCTCCAAAAACCTTTCCAATATCGGAATACCGAAAGCTAGCGTTTTTCCAGATCCAGTAGATGCTTTGCCGACCACATCATGCCCTGCAAGCACTTCTGGGATGACATTCTGCTGTATGGCCGTGGGCTTCCCAAATTTCAACTTCGCCAGAGATGCCATTGTATCCGGGGACAGCTTGAGAGACTTCCACTCCGAGACGTCGAAATCAGGGTCCTCGGTCTCCTCTGCCAGCGCTGTGAAGGCGCTGTCAGCGGTCGCGGCAGTCTCTGAGGCACGCTTCGCTTTCTTTGCAGCCTTGGGCTCTTTCTTGCCCTTGGCCGCTTTCTTTGCTTTGCCAAGCTCCGCAGGTTTCTGTTCGTCATCTCCAAAGCCAGACCAGGATTGCGCATCGTCCTCACCGTCCTCGTCGTTTCCGAGCGCATCCTCATGACTCTCGGCATCTCGAGACAAGAACGAGAGCTTTCCGTTGGCTTCATCCCGGACGACTTCAACATTCTCGATTTCCTCGAGCCCGAAAAATCCCTCGTAGTCATCCATGCGGTCCGGGAGCGTTACAGCGTTCCATTTGACAGATTCGAGGTTGACCTTTCGCTTAGTTGCAGGCTTTTTATTTGGCTGCGTAGCACCATCGTTCTCCTGGCCAGTGATCTTCTGTCTCTTCCGCGCCTTCATCGCGGCCACTTTCGTGGGAAGAGGTCGTTTGGTTTCGGCCATGGTGTCTTGTATATGTCGTTGTCTGGTCTCGAGGTTTTCTCGGAGCTGCGAAGCAGAGTTGCGAGGCAAAATTCGGGGCGGTGGCCTACTGTGGCGGCAACGCATTTGGAATGTGGGGAAAAACGCGTCACGTGCCGGGCGTTTTGTCTTGTTTCACCGCTTATTCCACTGATTTGTCCTATCTCTGATACTCTATTATCCTAATTCGTGTGTATAGAGTATTATATAGCCTACGCTACTACGACTATATCGCTACGATCGACTAAGATAGCCCTACCAGTATAAGGTATTCTAGAGGTATGTTTTAAGGCTAGAATAACCGTAAAAGAGGTAGTAGAGAATACTCGCTTACGTACTACGGATGCAGCGGGCATAGACAGGGATCGATCATCCAGTGCCAAAGTGTAGGTAAGCCAAATCAATTGGGTCGTTTAAGATCACATACTCTATTCGTAACAGTCATGCGGTCATCCAAGCGCTCGTCATTATTGTCATCGTTCATGTCCTCGTAGTACCGTAACTTCAATCACTGCAAGCTGAAGCTCGCTAGACCCCGGCAAGTGCTCCACTGCTAAGCGTGGCGTTGTAGAGTCTCTCCCAACTCAGCTGTAGATGCTTCGAAGTCTTCGGACGTAACAAGCGGATCGCCAAACTTCTTGCCACATTTACTGTTGTAGTATGCATTCATTGCGAACCGTTTATAGCTGTCCGCATTGATAAAGGTGTCCTGCTTACGTTTTCCGTCGTTCAAACGCATGCAACCAGCGGCTCCATAGATGATATCTACGATTTGCCCTGGCATGGAGATTAGATTGGTGCCTTTGCATAGATCAATCAATCGACTCACCTGCACTGCGGTCCAGGTCTTTCCATACACTATCCCAGTGCATAAACTCATGAACGAGTGTGCCGGTAAGAGACTTCATGTCTGGCCCAACTTGAGTTCCCAGCTTCTTACAGTCCAGATCCCGCGCAGAAATGGCTTGCTCGAGACCTTTTGGACAAAGATGAAATCGAGCATTGGTGGGCGAGAAGTAGGCGTTCGTGTTTGGTCCACACGCCGTTCCATAGTCGATCCGATCGTTAATCAGGGTGGCAACTCTCGACTGAGGAGAGGGGCTACTGGCATCGGGCTTGAAAACGCGAAGGAATGCCCCGCGAACATATGTACGAGCACCAATGTAAGGTGATCCGACCGATTTGACCTCGCTTGGGAACCAGCGGCTAAATGTATCATCTGAGGAGTCAGCTAACGACTGGAGTGCGGCCTGGAGAACTTCGGCCCAAGCACTGAATGCATTATGGATCTTGGTTCGGTCAGCGATGTGCGTAGCATCGTTTTCGTCGTAGTTCTCGTAGGAGAACTCGTAAGTGGTCGGTTTCGAGGGATATGGCGAAGCAGCTGCTGGAATCGGTATGACAGTGATAGTTGTGACAGGAGGGCTGGGAAGTGCAGCTGCAAGCACAGAGGCGTTAAGGATAATGTATGCAAGATTCTTCGTGTTGATTGCGGATAGATGATGAGTTGGAGTGGACTTCTGTGTTCTGGAGAATGTAGTTGGATGTTTGCTGATCTGATAGACTGGCTGAGTACGACCAGAGATATATATCTGCTGGTATGATCGATCGTAAGCGCTCTTCGACTTCGTTCACCAGACAGTATTTGAGCTGCACCGGGCGCAGGCAATGTGAGTGTGGTCTAAAATTGGTCAGTCGAGGATTTTGAATCCACGCCGCAAGCACCTTTGTCTGCAGAAGTGAACATTGTTGTGCAGAGCCGTACTGAACCCATCTAGCTTCGTAGAGGATTCTTGCCAAGGCCTATCGTATCGGTGCCAGTCTGCTCCGCTGCGCCTCACATACATCCGTCCGCAAGGATAGCTCTGCGGCGTAGACGCAGCTAGTATGCAGGACCGCATAAATTGTTGGTCTGGACATACCGACTAAGGCTGGGTCTGTTTCCAGTAGCCGCCCAAGTCTGACTGACTGTGCCGCAACTTGTTGAAGACAAGATCGTGTCCTTCCACGCTCTGAACTCTGCAAACACAGATGCCGCACCACGCCAGAGATTGCATCAGCTTCGCACTTGACAAGTTTTCAAAATTCTCCGCGGTTTTCGCAAAAGCGATGGCACCAGGCAAGTGAAAACTCTCTCATAGCGAAATCAATGCTTACCGTGGTGTCCAGCACCCACCGTGAAGATCGAATGGTCGCTCACCACCAGCACGTATCGCCGCTCAGCACCGGATTCTGAGAAGCCACGTCTGCTGGTTAAGACAACGCTCTTGTCGCCGGCCACAGTGACGCTCGAGCTCATTGGCGAATGGGACACTCAAACCATCCTTGACGATGGCTTTCGCATGCAACATTTCAGCTTTATCGACGTCGCCACCGGCAAAGAGGTTATCAACTCTGACCCCTTTCCTGGTACCTGCGATCCTCATATTGCACTGGGAAGATACCAGGCGCTGGAGGTCCACGCGTCGATCCCTCATGAGACTGAGCAGCTCCTTGAAGACGTGGACCCCCTAAGCGATCCGGTGCGCCAATTGGAGGTCGGGCACGAGTATGTCATAAAGCTCATCCCGCAGAAGATCCGGTGTTACGAGATGGGAATCGAGCAGATTTTCGGGGACAGGAAGTACGTGCCAAACGAAGAGCTGCCAGAAGCGTTTGAAGTTGTTCTTGCCTGCGACCAGGAGTTGAAGCTGAAGGTTGAAGAGTGAGCCAGCCTCGCTCCACAAACCAGTGGGACGGAATGAAATCTTCACAATCGCTTCCGAACATTTCTCCTTCTTCAACATACATCCATCATATATTCCCTGCCCGTGTGACATGATCTAGAGCAACTCAAGCGCAGTCATCAAAGCTTCAGCCGACACGCCCAGCTTGCCTCTCCTCGAAGATCGCCACTTCGCCATGCAAACAAGAAATGGTCTCGTTCCGCGGTGTCAAGGCTTCAATGGTCGTCCTTATCACCTGTCCTGGGTGCACGAAAAGTACAAACCACTCTGAACGCCGCCTTTCGTAGGCGGACACCTCGGCCCGTCATCCTGCATCACCTCCTCCAGCTGCTCGCAGAAGCCGAATGTTCTCTCTAGCGGCCTCGAATGTTTGGCCTCCTTCGCTTCTAAGTGAACGCGGATGGTGGAGTTCTCGGGAACGTCCTTGGAAAGCGTACCATTGAGCATAAGCTGGACGCGCTGGTTTCTGAGCGTTGATCAGCGCATGTGGCGCATTCGCCACCACGGGAAGCATACTGTACTGGATCCTTGGGGAGCAAGGTGACCCAATCGAGCTGAAGCACATCACTTTCCACCTCTGTCACGCAGTGCTTAAATGGAGAATTGCCCGGAATATGTCCCGAATGTTGCCACTTGGCCCAGATGTCCCGGGAGTCTGCTTGCAGAGCTATTTGTGGCGCTGTCGCCAGGGAGGCACGCTGCCAAAGCGATAGACCTGCGAACATTGCTGTCATTGAGAGTTGCATACTGACGTGTCGGCCGGAGCTGTGTGGCGTGATTTGGTAGCTTGCACAAAG
Organism: Septoria petroselini; assembly: GCA_022559915.2. Taxonomy (NCBI): domain Eukaryota; kingdom Fungi; phylum Ascomycota; class Dothideomycetes; order Mycosphaerellales; family Mycosphaerellaceae; genus Septoria; species Septoria petroselini. The sequence goes on from JAFJTQ020000041.1 coordinate 76,465, forward strand.
CGTTAAACATTGGAGTCTTATGTTCGTCTCCAGCGCGAAGTATGTTCTACCTGCTCAGCGCGGCTATGCGAGCAGGCGCCGTGTAATGAAACACCAACGCACGATGGAGGACAGCTATGCAATGCAGTGCAGCAGCTCAGCTGAGAGCGCCAATTTTGAACTTTTATCTGAGATCGTCAGTCTTGGCGCGAGCTGAATGTTCTCACGCCAGGACCATGCTTGCGATGAACAACCTTTTCATCGGGTCCAACTACGATACGCGCCTAGGAGCATCCATGAAAGTCTTTCCACCTCCAACTCAAGCCTCCAATCCCAGACTTCCTTATGGTTTCGACCACGCCGCAGATGCACTTCTGAGCTGCAGAAGTCCAACATCTATGAAAATAGAAGCAAACACATCGCCCACTCAAGATCGTCCAGCCACTATCGCGGCAGCCGGACCCATCATGGACGGTATGCCGTCGATGGTGGCGTCCAATCTGCATGTTTGCGAGAATAGCAGTCTCTGCATCGTCTCCTGAAGCTGCGCAGCCAACAACGACAGAGGTCGACTCTCAGACGGCGGCTGGCTCCTGTTTTCGGCGGCATGGTAGAAACTGTGCCTCTCCAGCGCAGGAATAAGGCACCGAACGTAGTGAGTCTGCCCTGCTAAACTAATGTATATGAAGGAGATTGAGTTGCTCATTCGAGACTCAAGCCAGCTTAGACTGCCATCTCCTCAGCTTCTTCAATCGAGCAATCCTGATGGCGTTCACTGCCAGCCTTATGATTCTATCAGCACTGAGCTTGACACGCGCTCTTCGTGTGCATCGCGTTGAATCGATACCGCGCCAGGCCGCAGGCCCCCCTTCTTTCGAGATGACAGCACTCGGAGATTCATATGCTACTGGGGTAGGAGCGGGAGCTTACGAGACGACATGGAAACAAGGCAGAATAAGACAAGAAAACAAGACAACATTATATAACACACGACATCGTAATGCTACCCGGAACAAGGGCAAGATAACGCATAACAAGGCAGAACCACGCGTTTACGGACAAGAAGACACGGAATTCGGACTCAAATATGCAAGAGACTGTCTCTAAATCAGGCACCTAGCTACTCTGCACCGCAGGGCCGGTCGTAGGAGTACTGCAACGGCAGCTGGAAAGGCGAATCGTTCTTGTTTAGAAGAACCGAGGAGGCTAAGAGGCAGTAAGCCGTAGGGCAAAGCAAGAGAGTGATTCCAAGCCGTCGGATAGCTACGGAGTATATTAGCAGTCCAGTTTGTCCAGCTTTATCAAGAGCGACTCTGAGTGATTAAGCTGAGGGAGGTGTGTTAGAACCAGAGGCCTGCCATGGCGTGCTTAGGTAGCAGGGGCAGAGATTGCTATATCCCTAACTCTGAGCTGTCTATTAGAGTAGTGATACCCCCCCTCCTCTATAGGTGCAGGTTTGTAGTGACCTTTGAACTGCTTCCTCGCTGATCTTGTGCCTCGGTCATTCCTCGTCGCAACATATTCCATGTCTGATCAACTTGCATAAAGTGAGGTGGCGAAGATTTGATAGAAGCCCGTCAATTTTCATCAAATGCCAATCCCAACTCGAAGACGTGACTTCCACTTCCACCCACCATCTTCAACTTCCTTCCGCACTGTGAATGCGTTGATCATGAGACTCGATCACCGACTGCGGTCATTATGTCACACACTGTCGAGTGGCAGATGAGTGCGATAATCAGAGTGCCATCGTACACGTTCTTGCAAACGTGCTCTCCGCGGCCATCACCAGGAAATGGCCTCAGTCGATCTTGAGACAGCGGCAGCTACTTCGGCCAGTCTCGACAATACGCGTAACCTGCTCACACAGTAAGTGACCGCCGATGCTTAATCTACAGTCGTGGAGACCTAATTCAGAGCCAGATACGAGGACCAGATACTCAACGGCTGTAACAATGCAGACTGTACAGAAGTCCTCTGCCGTACGGGACGAGTCAATGGAAGCCAAAAGCCTGTGCGCGCTTACACTGCGCGATCCGCTAGAGCCATCGCACTGACGATTTGCTCTGGACCAAACCCTCGTGCCCATCTGTGCCAACATCGCGTCGACTGTGACCCAGGGCCAAGGCCCCCACCATCCGGGCCCCGTGACCCTTCGGCGTTGATTCAGCTGCTAGGTGACACGAAGGCTGTGTCGCAGTTGCGTCCAGCTCCCAATTCTGGAGAGAGCATGCGCAGGGGTCATCGACTCCTGGATCAACTCGCATCAAGAGCCGATGGACAGATGCCCTCTGACCGGCTGCTGTCGAACGCAGAACTCGTCGAGGCACTGCTGCCTGAAATCGATCCACTACTGGAGTCGATCTCAACGCAACGTCTAGCTGTGCTTGAAATGGTGGATCGGCAGATCGTAAGCAAAGGATTTGCATGCCCAGCGAATCTCGAGAGCAAGCCAAGCGATGAAAGTTGGAACAGTTGGCAGGTCGTCTTGAACAGATTGAATGACGAGTCTTATCAACGACTGTTTCGACACATTTTCGAGATCGTCGGTGCTCGCATGAAGCTGGAGGAGTCATGGGAACCGTCAGAGAGGAACAAAATGTCGCCACGATGCCTGGATTCAAGCGGTCGCGGCGTCATCGAAGTCCTGGCCCAACGCTTGATCGACAGAGGGAGTGAACGAGATCGTACGGCCTATGCTGTGGTACTTTGGCTGAAGCGTCTGTTCGCTGACATGTGGGACGGCAAGCCAGTCATGACGCAGAATGCAGGTCCTCACGTGCTCTTGGAACTCCTTCAGGAGGTGCGATACCAAGCCAAAGGGATGCCAGATGATGCTTTCAAGATGCTAATGATACGCCTACGTATCGCTGACATGGAGTTGGCACAGTCTTGGGTCAGCAATGCTAACAGTAGACCGAAGCACATTCTGGAGTATCGATATCTGTTCGAGCCGGATCAACTCGTCATGTGCTTCCGTGCAGTACACCTTCTGTCCATGAGGTAGGTCAGTCGTGTCTTTGGTATTGCCGAGTGCTGAACACCAGAAGTCAGGCAAACTCCAAAGCAGTCAAGAATTGCGAATATCGCCGACGCAGCAGCATTAGCCTTGCCGCTGAACTCGCCCAGCATTCAGCACAGCTACACCACCAAGAGCAACACTACTTCCTACTGTACGTCAGCCGTGAACGCATACTCAAGGACGCTTTCGATCAGTTGTGGCAACGCCGAGTGGGAGAGCTCCGTCGACCTCTCCGAGTGCGTATGGGAGCAGACGAGCTTGACATCGGTCACGACCTCGGGTAAGTAGGTGACTACTGTCGATTCATCTTTCTGGGCTGACCTTGGCGATAGTGGCGTGCAGGTTGAATTCTTCAACATTGTCTGCAGGGCCGCGTTCTCTGAAGAAGCACGTACGTGACCACTTCCTTCACAGTCATACGAAAGCTTACATCCATCAGAACTGTTCACGACTGACGCGAAAACTGGCGTGAGCTGCATTCGAGCCGGCAGTCTGCAACCCTTGCACATGTTTGAGCTGTTAGGGATGCTTCTTGCACTAGCCATCTACAACGGCATCACGCTGCCTATTCGACTACCTCTGGCACTCTACCGATTACTGAGCTGCAACCTCGATGGACTTGCATTGCATGAGCTGAATGCAGTCGACTTGGTCCAAGATGGCTGGCCGGCGATGGCTAAATCGCTGCGAAGTTTGAACGCCGAATTTGTGGACGACCTGGAATTCGTGTTTCCGATCGAGGCCAACGGCCTGCGTCTCTCGTGCCTGCCTCTCGAAGCGGCTGACACGGCGCAGCCGAATGATAGGCGAAAGCTGAAGGTCATCGACGCCGCTGCAACAGATCTGCCCAATTGTGCAGTTGACATCACCCAATTGACACATGCCTGGCCGGGCTGGGAAATCACAATGTCAGACAAGGAGCCGCAGGCGGTGACTCCCAACAACGTTTCAAAGTACACTCGGGCATATGCCTGGTGGCTGTCGTACTCGTCGATTCAGCCTCAAATTGAAGCACTTCTTCACGGCTTCCAGAGCAGTGATTTGATCGACTGTCGCACTTTGTCCATGCTGGGTCCTGAACACCTCAAAGCTTATGTTGAAGGTACAGACTTCTTGGACATTCAAGAGCTCAAGTCAGCTACTCAATACGACGGCTACGAGGCAAAACAGAGATACATGCAGTCGTTCTGGCAGGTCGTGGCCGGCTGGACACAGGAGAAACAGAAGCTGTTGTTGAAGTTTGTGACAGCAGCTGAGAGGATTCCGATCACGGGGGCAAGCCATTTGAAATTCATTATCAAAAGAGCGCACCCGGACAGTCTGGAAGCGCTGCCTACCAGCTCGACTTGTTTTGGAACCTTGTTGCTACCTAAGTATGCAAGCGCGGAAGTCATGGCGGACAAATTGGACCTCGCGCTCAAGTTTGGAGCAGAAGGCTTCGGGACAGGATGATGGAGAGTTGCAGGACCTGTATCGAATCTGTTTTGAATGGACGAGATGGTTTTCTTGGCGGAATTTGAGGCTTGCTACAAATATCTCAAAAGACAGTAGCACCACCTAAAATGATCACTAAAGTCAGCAAAGCCACACGGCATCTCCTTACTTTGATTAGATCATACCGTCAATGACATGGTCGCTCCCGTTGATATAGCTTCCAGCAATTTTACTCGCTAAGAGCACACAGATCCCGTCCAGCTCGCCCAGAGCACCCATTCGCCCCATAGGATTGCGGCTCGCCCACGTCGCTCGGGCTTCTTTGATGTTGCCTTCGCCCGCGTTGAGGATGGTATCCATGTAGCCCTTGCATGGAATTCAGAGTCAATATCACTCCAACGCACAGGGAAACGATAAAGTAGACTCACCGGCGAAATGCTATTCACGCGAATGCCATCAACCGCCCACTCTGCCGCAAGCGACTTGACCAGAGCCACGACAGCAGCTTTGGACACATTGTACGCCACTTGTGGTTGCGGGAAATTGACGCTGTGCGCGGAAATGGACGCTGTGAAGGTGATGCTGCCGCCGGATTTCTGGGCGCGCATCTGCTTTGACGCGGCTTGTGCGACGAGGAAGGAGCCGGTTGTGTTGATATCGAGAGTTTTGCGCCATTGGGAGGGGGTCATTTCAGAGGCGTGGTAGCAGCCTTGGAAGTTCAGCTATCCCACTTCTGCTGCTTCTTCTTCTCTCCGATGAGGGGGAAGGGGTTGGTTATTGAACGTACCTACAATCCCCGCGAAGCAGAAGACATGATCGATAGAGCCTAGAGTCTGGACAACTGGCGTGACAGCTTCAGTAATGGCCTCTGCGTCGGTGACATCGACGGCGATGCTGAAGACTCTTTGCTTGGGGAAGTCTGTGGCGAGGGAATTGATTGCGGGCTGGGAGCTGCGAAGGGTGGTTTCAAGGTCCCAGAGACAGCAGCCTGAGGCGCCGTGTTCGAGGAGGGCACGAGCGGCGGAGAGACCGAGAGTGCCTGCGCCTCCGGTGACTTGTGGGAATGGTCAGTAGTCGGACGGAAGTCTTGGGAAGTACGATATTCGCTTGGCGTGAGTGCATGGCTACTTACTCACGACGTTGCCCTGTGGATATTTGCTTTAGCCATTTTATTCTCATCCGGATCTATGACGTACCTCGACGGCAAAGCGTGCCAATGCTCGACCTTCGGCGTTGAGATAGTGTGGAATTGGAGGCGGTGGTCCTGTCATGGACGCTTCGGAACCATCTGACAGTGTCATGAATGGCAGCGCGCGACTGGTCAATGCATCTCGATCGGCCATGATGGAAGTGAACGTGAAAACGAGCGCTCAGGAGTAGTGGTTGGTCCTTTTCACTTGAACGGTGTCCCTTGCAGTTTCGAAGCGTTAATATTGATTCGAGTAGTTTCAATTCGTGGTGGAGGAGTGCTTTATATGTCGAGAAGCATTATTCGCGTCCGGGGTGACGGTCGCCCTTTCCAAATGCATGGTTGTCCGACAGGAAAGGCAGGTGGGCCGAAGCTTCAAGCATACTCTCTCTCTCCGACCTCAATGAACAGCAACAGTTCTCCTTAACAAGCCGTGGCATGGCCTCCGCTGTATCTCCTCCTCACACTATCGCAGCCACGTCGACGCAAATGGGGAATACGTCCTACTCAAGAGCAGCTGGAATGCACGTTCAAACGGACGGAATTTCCGCGCTTTTTTGAACTGTATGTACAATGGGGTTTCTACAGCTCTTGTTACAAGCCATTGACATGTCACTTCTTCTTCTCTTCTTCCTTGGGTGGTTCTGGCTTTGGCGTGGGCAATTTGAACTGCACTCTGTCAGCTGGCAGCCATGGGCGGATGTACAATGCAGGCATCACTCACTGAATCGGGTTTCCGTTCATGACCAGGTCCAACCTGTGCTGCGTGTTAGCTGCTGTCACTGTTCTCATGGGCAGACCGGCTGGATGCTTACCTGCTCCCATGCAGCAGAACCGCCCTCAAAGTTGCGGAAGGCCTGTGTCAGCTCCAACGGCTCCACGACTATTCGCTTCTTCTCCTCGTCATATCTGATTTCCGTGTATCCCGTCAGAGGGAAGTCCTTCCGCAGCGGGTGACCATCAAACCCGTAGTCGGTCAAGATGCGACGCAAGTCGGGGTGGTCGACAAAGAAGACGCCGAACAGATCGTAGACCTCCCGCTCGTACCAGTTTGCACCGTCATACAGGCTCGTGATGGATGGCACGGGCGTGGCCTCGTCGGCGTAGGTCTTGACGCGGATGCGAGCGTTGTGGCGGACGGAGAGCATGTTGTAGACGACCTCGAAGCGCTGGTCGCGGGTCGGGTAGTCGACAGCGGTGATGTCGGCAATGCAAGTGAACTCGGCGGCCGTGTGGTACTTTAGAAAGCTGAAAGTTGGGATAACGCCTGAGGGGGCAATGTAGATGGTGAGCTCGTCCTTCCACACGGAGAACTGCTGGATGTACTTGGGCAGACACGAGATCAGGTATTGTCCGTAGGCGTGCAGGCTCTCAGCTTTGGCCTGGTACTTGTCTGCGTGGGTGCGGTCAATTTGTTGTTCATCAATGGATATAGATGCATGTTCATAGATTTTGGTAGAACTGCTGGCATTGGACTGGGACCGACCCACCTGCGGGATTGACAATGGGCGCGTGCAGCTTGTCGGGCTGCGGTCGCTGGGCATGGCGCATGTTCTGCAGGTCGCCAATGCTGCCGGCGAGCTCTTTGGTTCGGCTAGCCGAAGTCGAGAAGAGGCGCATCGAGGAGGATGCGGCGGCGGCGGCGGTGGTGGTGGTGGTGGTGCTGGCGGCGGCGCGACTGCTCGAGAGGGCGCATCGCGCAGTGCGCACCAGACTCGACCGTGCTGCTGCCATGGCGAAGTGCACTTCTGTTGGTGCGGTCGGGGAGTGAGTGTTGTCGCGGCGAGGATTGCCAGTTAGTTGCTTACTGCACTCGTCACTATTGGCGAGAGCAGCCGCCCTTTTCCACGTGACTCGCAACTGTCCTTCTTGCTTCCATCGACAGCGACATCTACGACAACATCACAACAAACCACCACCACCACCACCAACCCCCCGGCCCACTCCTCTCTCGCCTCCGCTGCTCGCGCCATCGCGACTCCATCGCGCGTCGATTCTCCCTCCCGCCGTGCCGACTTCGAATTCTCCGCGCGCCGTCTCCTTCCCCCCGACGCCGCTTTGCTCTTCCATTTCGCGGCCACGCGTTGACCTAGGGGCCATCGCGCATCTCACACAGCCGTCATGTCGCGCTCGCTGCAGGACCAGTTCATCGACGATGATGAGGAGGAGACGTGTCCGCTCTGCGTCGAGGAGTTTGACCTTACGGACAAGGGATTCCGCCCGTGTCCTTGCGGCTATCAGGTGCGTGTGCCGCTCCTTCTGTCACCACCTGCTGCGGCGACGCGGTCCTTCCTTACTGACGGTCTGCACTAGATCTGCCAGTTTTGCTACCACAATGTCAAAACTAATATGAACGGCCTCTGTCCGGCCTGCCGACGGCCCTACAACGACATCGACATCGAGTACAAAGTCATCACCCCCGAGGAAACGGCCGCGCACAAGGCCCGCCAGGCCCAGAAGCAGAAGAAGACGCTGCAGGCGCTGCAAAAGGAAAAGCAAAAGGCCGAAGCCGACAACCTTAGTCGCAAACACTTGGCAGGAATGCGAGTCGTCCAAAAGAACCTGGTCTATGTGACGGGTTTGAGCCCGACTTCGCAGGAAGACCAGCTGCTACAAACACTGCGCGGCGACCAATACTTTGGTCAATATGGCAAGATTATCAAAATCGTCGTCAGCAAGGCAAAAGACCCGTTGCACCCGCACTCGGTGGGCGTGTATGTTACGTATGAGCATAAAGAAGACGCCGCTTCGTGTATTGCTGCCGTGGACGGCTCCAAGAATGGCGACCGCACACTCCGCGCACAGTTTGGAACGACCAAGTACTGCTCGGCCTACCTCCGAGGGGAGAATTGCACAAACCGGAATTGCATGTTCCTCCATGAGCCCGGCGAAGCAAACGAAAGCTACTCTCGTGCTGATCTTTCAGCTCTCAACGCTGGTTCTTCGCAGTCAGGATCAGACCGACCGCCGCCTCCACAGTCTCAACAGCCCGTCGCATCTGCCGCTCCATCAATGATGCGCCAAGGCAGCAGCGACCAGAACCCGTCCAGTCCAGCGCCTGATCGGCCAGCTCTGCCATCGACGGCGAGTTGGGCTTCCAGAATGCCTCAGTCGAGTCGAGCAGACAGTCGGAGCACTAGCGGCACACAGGAAAGCCCAGCACCTGCTCTGTCCACTCCCGCCACGACACAACCCGAGGTCGCCGTGGAGCAAGAACCTTCCCCTCCGCCCGGCCAGCCAGAGGTAGTACCAGAAGAGGCTGCGCCAACATCGCCGCCAGTCTTGACACTCTCGCCTCAGCCTCGTCGGTCGCAGCCCTCTGCATTTCACACGCTGCTAAAGGGCTTCAAGCTCGAAGACTTCCAGCTTTTGTGGTCCCCCAGCTGCCTTTCGGAAAATGAGCAAAACATGATTAAGAACTTTCCTCCCTTGTTTGACGAAAACGGCGGTGCTAAGCGCAGGCTGCGGAGACAACGTGAGGAGGAAAATCGCCGTATCGAGCAGGAGGTGCAGGCGTTCCAACAGCAGCCGCAGGCTGAACCAGAAGACAACCCGGAAATGAGTGGTAGTCTACAGCTTGGTGGCGAGCCAGAAGAGCGACAGGGCTCCAGCCAGCTGCAACAGAGCGTAATTCACCCTCCCGGGACAGATGGTGTAGACCCACGGTTCCAGTACGGAGGTGCCGCGTCTTCAAGCCCGGGCGCGACTGAGCGCGGTCTTACTGCGCAACAGCATCAGCAGATGCTCCTGCAAGCTCTGAAGCCAACCACAGCGAACGCGGCTTTTGTGAGCAACGCCAGCCAGCAGACTGCATTCAACGGTCCCAACTTCCCCCAGCAAGCTCCTAACAGTAACAACCCTCCTCTCGGCCATCAACGGAACGTGTCACGCTACTCCTTTGCGAACGACACGACGTCGGCTTCATCTGCTGTGAAGCCCGTCGCGAATTCCAAGCTGATGAGCCAGCAATCCGCGATGATGCCTCCGCCTGGCGGCAACCACTTTGGAACCCAGCATCAGCAGCCTCACGGCCAATTCTACACCAGTAACGTACAGGGCCCACCACCAGGACTGAAGACGACCGGCACGCCCCCTGTGAGCGGAAATCTCACATTCGGACAAGGCCACGGCTTTGCGACAGGAGGATTGCAGTACGGTGCCGGTGCGAACCGTAACCAGCAGGATAACTACTACAGGGACCTCTTGCGAGGCAATGACGGGACTTCGGGACGTGTGGATGCTAAGCGTGAGTTACAATCCCTTTCCAACTACAACACTACCCAATCACATGCAGCGTTCATGGCGAGCCAATCCAATGCTTACCCTGCCCCATCCTATGCAAATCTTGGTGCTTTCGGCGATGGCGACAAGCAGCGTAAAAAGAAGGGAAAAAAGCACAGGCACGCTAACACTTCCTCCTCTTCAGGAGGTGGTATGATCGATGTGTCAGATCCCGGAGCCAGCCATCTCCTTTCATCAAGAATGCATCAGGGTGCGAGCGGGTTCGGCGGAGGTGCGTTTGCTGGTCAAGCCGTGGGCGCTGCAGGTGGGTTATACTCTGGCATGCATGGCGGCGGCGGCGGTTACAACGGACGATGGTAGAACGTGGCGCGGCAGCACTTTGCGATTTTCCCTTTTCCCCAATCCTCAGAGACTTTGCATTGGCGACCACAGAGCGGCAGGCGCCTCTCCACGGTCTTGTGCTTCAGCGAAACAGATTTGTCTTTTCTTGCAAGGTGTTTACGGAACTGGGATGAATCACCTGGGCCGGTGCCAAGTGTTGGACGCTGGCAGGTGTAGTCATCAAACGACGGGCATCGAGTGGAGGTCAGCGCAGAGCAGATTCACGGCGACATGGTTTCTCGGACAGGGGCGGTGTTTCAATGCCCCTGTGTGAGGTTTGCAACATGCCGCTTCTTGTACGTATCGCACAGACTCTCCTTAGCGGCTGATAGATTGACGAAAGATAGTTTCATGGCTCAAAGCTTCCTGAATCTGCTCACACGTGCAATGGCGAGAGGCGTGCACTGTATCTAGTCATAGTCTTCCTTGGCTTCACGTAGAGCAGACCGGATCGCTTGCCCCATGCATGTCAAGAGGAGGACTTCAAATAGCACTTGGCTCGGATTGTGCTGACTGACATGTTTTGACAGACGAGAACTTCCCGCCGCTCCTACCTCCTACGCGACACGTCTCGCTTGACGAATCCCGGCGATCCACGCCTCCGATCCCACCTGGCTTCGAAGGCCACGTTGGCATTGAGAGTCGACGTGGCACGCCATCAGTGCCTCCTGGCCTGACGAGGCCTAGCGCTCTACCTGATCTGGAAGGCATCTCATCGCGTCCCACTTCTCGTCCTTCCAGCAGAGCCAGTCTGCGGAGACAGACGTCTCAGATTCTGCCTGCACTACCTTTGCGGCCAGGTACACCTCATAGGATCGCTACGCCTTCCAAGCTCGAGCAGCACCTCGACGCCGATCACGAAACACCAACCAAGGCCTCGAAGGCAACACTGTCATCTGAACTGAAGGCTGCACAATCTGCCGAGGAAGTCGAACCCCAGCTCGAGCGTCAGTCTCCCGAGACAATCGCCCTGCCTGAGGAGTCGAAAGACGTTGCGTCTGCGGACTCCCAGGTCTCCAAATCGGCTTCGACGGTCAAGAAGCCAGTTCTCAAGCCCGAGGATGAATCTTCAGCCGACGCCGACGAACGAAAGGCCCAGGGAAAGACCCCAAAGTCGAAGAAATCCAACGACAAGGTCGAATCCGCCAAACGGAAGCACCCCGGTAAGCTGGACATTACTGCCGCCGTGGCCAACAACGATGCTTCATCACCCGCTACAGACGGTGTGGAGGCAACACAACCTGCTGCGACAGCCGCTGCGGCGCACATCACTTCTCAGCCGAAGACTACAGAAAGTCCGATGGCTTCTCCTGCCATTAGAATCGCTCCACGAACACTCCGCGTAGTACAGACACCAAAAGTAGAGACTCCGTCGACTGTCGTGCCTTCACTGCCTAGCATCGCCGCACACAAGCTACCTTCGCGACAGCCCAGTGTCGCATCAATTGTTCTTCCGGGCACACCTTCGAGCGAACACATCTCCATGTCCGACAACATCTCCATGGCGTCTACCTCACAATCCCGTGCCAACTCGCCAGCGCCAGCAGTTAGCAAGGTCGGATCCGCGCCAGTGAGGATGAAGACGAAGAGTCAGCAGAAGAAGGAACGCCAAGAACGTGCAAAGGCTCTCGAAGAGGAGAAGGCCAAAGGAGGCGAGACCAACGCTGCACAATCAGACGAGCCGGTCATTGAAGCTATCCTGAGCCGCAAAAAGAAGGCGAAGAAGGAGAAGGAGAGCCGGCCAAAGCCCAAGGCTGCCTCGCTCGCTGCAACGGCCACAGCAGACACAACACCTGCAACCAGTCGGCCCCCATCCCCAGGACTCAAATCAGTCGCTGAAGTTCCAGCCGTCCCTGAGCCGGCAGTAGTACTGACTCAAGAGGAGAAGCCTGCCAGCCCTGCTGCTCGCACCACACCCACGCCGCCGCAAGCAATGCATTCCTCCAGTGGTCCATCCCCGCCGGCGACTCCGACCTTGACACCAGCACAAATGCTCGCCGAGCTCAAATCATCAGCACCGCAGCTCCAGAAGTGTATCGACAACCTCTTCCGCGTGACCCCTGGTAAAGACTTCAAGACACATCACAACGTTTCGCACAAGGACCTTGTCAATCACTGGCAGGCTGATCTCAGGTTCAACCTCACCAAGAATGACGTGGATGCCTTGCTCAAAGGCAAGGTACCAGCCATACACTATGGCGGCGAAGAAGGACGAGCTTTTGATCGTGGAATGATCACGCCGTCTGGTGCCAATCTCAGAGCCCTCACAAAGGATCTCGAGAACCGCTTCCTAGAACTCGAGCGAGCGCTTCGAGAGATGCCAGAGGACTCGCACTTCCGGTCGCCCAAGCCCCAAAACGACATGAAGATGCCCATGATAGATCTCGAGGCTCTGAAGCGCCAATTCGAGAATGCCGCCGGCCGAGGTCCTAGCGTGATGGAGCAGATGGTACAAGATGGTGCTGCGATGAAGAAAGGAGCTTTCTTGGTCGATGAGGCCAGCAAGTACATCAATGAGTTTGTCATGCCCCCCGTCACGCCACCGCCTTCCGTTGTCGGCAGCACTCGATCGCATCACGCCGCCCCAGCTGGACCGTCAACCGAGCAGGCTGCGCCAAGCATCGACATTGCGGAAAGGCAGCTGAAGGAGGCGCAACGCCACGCTGAAGAGAAGGAGAATGCGCTGAGGAAGGCTATGAAGAAGAACAAGAAGCTGCTGGGTCTTGCCTAGGTTCAGCTTTGCGAAGAGGATGGCACATTGGCACCATTCAGAGCTTGTACGAGGGCGGCCTCACATTGGCGTTTATTGAAGCCTGTATGAGCATGGCCGAGCATTGCCTTACATTCGCATTGGCAATATCAGAGCGTGTATGAGGTGGCACTTCGAAAGGTGTCGCAGACATGACATTTGGTGGTGCTGAGTTGGAATACAGTAAAGACGGCATGGCTATCATTGCTAAGCTAATGCTACTACGAGCAACCTTGATGACAGTCTTGGTTAGCTCGACGCCCATTTGGAACACTCTACATTGTCTGTAGACTCAACATAACACATTCTCCATCCCACTTCGCGGAGACGCGTCTGGTCTAAAACTCTCGCGACATTGCTAGCAGTGGACTACAACCCCGAAAGAATGCCTTGCAGACTCTTGATCCACAGACAGACTTCAATCCCGGAATCCGTGGCTTTTTCCGCTGCATCACCTAACAAAGCTCTGAATTGCGGTAGGAGTCCGATTGCAAGCATTTGTAGTGAAGGATCCAGACCAGCGTCTTCGCCAACTGAGATGGAGGCTTGAAGTACCATGGGGTGAGATGAGAACTGATGTCTTTGCATGCCGGCGGCCATCATCATCTCTGGCGAAGCAGATATTCCACTGCACGATCTAGCCGCAGGGACTCCCCATCGTCTGTGATGCGCAACGCCTGCCTCGCAGCAGTGATTGGAAATCCCATGGAGACCAACTTCATGGTCGCGACTTCGCTCGAATTCTCCGCGAAAGTGGATGCACCACTTTGCGAAGAAGCGTCACTCTCTGCATACTCGCACCGGTCCTCGGGGATCGGGCCGATTGACTGAGCTGGCGATTTGTACGATGTTGCAGTTCGGGACGACGACGACGTCGAAGACTGCGAGGACCGAGTCCAGCTGGAAGACGTCGTGACGGCTGAGCGCATGCTCGCTGCGCTATCGCATCGCGACACGACGCTCATTGCGCGCTCTGATTTCATGTCGATGAGTGGCAGCCGCTTGTACTCGCTGCTCTGGCGACGAAGGCGAATCTCGGCAGCCATGGACGCAACGCGTTTGCGCGACAGCTCTTTTTGCTGCTGTTCCTGCGGGTCCTGGAGGCGCTGCTTGGCGGCTGTGACTTGCTCCGAGTAGACGATGGCGACGGGCTCCTTGAGGAAATTTGACAGGCTGTTGCTGTAGGTGGGCAGTGTCCACTGCGTCCAGCCGTATTGCTTCGCGAGGGCGAAGCCGGCCGGGCTGGGGTCGGATGCGAGCAGGGCGAGGTCGAGGACGGCGTGTGGGCCGAGAGTGAGGACATATGTTAGCCAATCTTCGAGCAGGCGCTCTTCGGTCTCGATGTCGCCGTCGGGAACGTCGCATTCGTCGAAAATGCCGTACTCGCGGGCTTGCTCGATGCGGCCACTGTAGCCTGAGAGCATCACTTTGTAGCAGTTCCAGATCTCGGTCAGGTCCCACAGCTGTGAGGTGCTGAGGCCGCCTCTGTTGGCAATGGCAAAGTGTTCGGGGGAGTTGAGCAGGACGCTGGCGACGTCGAATTCGAGGTTGGTGTTGACTGTTGCTGCGCAGGCGTGGTTCTCGTTGACGAGACCGCCTTTCAACCAGTCGAGTTGCCCAGTGATGTCGTCCTCGCGGCCCTTTTGGTGCCCTGGCGAGAACATGGCGCAGAAGCACCAGATTCGCCAGAATGCATCGTCGAATCGTTGGGCGTTGGGGTGCGTGGGCGTGGACAGGGCGAAGAGTGTCTCGCGTCTCAAAAAGGATTGACACTTTTCGTGAACGAGCCGTTTCAGTCGCTCAATGACGGCGAGATCGCTTCGGTGGCATGCAATATAGCTCTGCGGCGTGGCCTTGGTGTCGTCCTTTGACTGCCTCAACTCGCGGAACTCGTACGCGGCGGGAGACTGATTGCGGAGGACGGTCTGTAGAAGATGCATTTCGTGTGCTTTGTACACGCGATACATGCCCTTGTTGATTATTGCCGTGTTGAAAAGATCGTTCAAGCTCGGGAGTGAGCCTAGAATCTGGAGTAAAACAGCCTCTGCTGAGTTGGACGAGGCTGGAGAAAGCGCAAAGTCTTCCACAGGGCTGGCAGGAGAGGAAGCTTCGCTGTGCATGTCTTCCGCCGTGGGATCAATCCGCTCAGGAACGCCTGCGTCTGTTTCTAGAGACGGCAGTTGAGGCAAGACTGCCATCTTGGTGGGCGCATCGGGGAAGTGGGAGATGCTCGCCATCTTTCGCAGCGGTATGGCCGGTTTTGCACTGTGTCCATCAACGAGCTGGGCTGTAGATCGGCTCCTGACCGGCACACGTTGAGCAATATCCTCCTGGATCGGCATAGAGTGTGTCTTCTCTACGCGCCACTCTCTTTTCCGAGACCGCTTCGGCAATGTGGGTGCACGCTGTGGAGGTTGCATGACCCTACCTACGCTGTCCTTGCGCTTCAACGCCTGGTCGTACAAGTGCTGTTCATTGGTCTGCCCATCAACTGAGTGCCAACTTGATCTCTGTTCTCCCATTGCAGATAGCTGGCTGTGGACAGCATTCTCTGCTTGGCTCAGTGTAGGACTTGCTGCGCCTGATTGGTACCAGGACTGAGCGCTGGCGCTCAGTTCAGTCATTGACCGGCTAGAGAGAAGAGACCCGCTACTGCCTCTCGAATGGTGCCCTTTTGTGACGGACCTGGACACACACAGCGTAGGGACAGGCGGTGTCTGTGCTGTTTGCGTAGCTGGCGGCGTCGGCGTAGCTGCTGGCGGTGGTGGCAGCGTCTTGTAGATATCCACGGGACGGTCCATGCTCACGCTTGAGTGTGGAGAGATGTCGTCGAACACGCCGGCTTGTGCAGGGCATAGAGGGGTGAAGCTGCTCGAGGACGTCGATGGTCGGAACTCAGGCTTGACTATCGTGTCTACGGTCGTCACGGAGCTTCGCCTACTGTAAATTGAGCTTTCGTCGGTAGTTGACCTGCTCGAGATGGAGGACTGTGATGGATTGGACCTGTGGCTGGCCACCCGCGGTTGAGCTGGAGCTCGTGCCTCGGGTGTCAATAGTCGCATGTCATGCACTGCTGGTAGTGAGTTGGAAGATGCTGTGCGTAGAGGTCGTGGAGCGGCGATCGTTGACGCTGGCTCGTATTGGGCCGGACTGTAGGATCGTTTTGGTGCAGGGTGCTGCAAGAGGATACGCGGCGTCTGCGTGCCCGCAATTGTCCTGGAACTCGGGTCCCCCATGGAAGAGCGAAGCCCATCTTGAGAGTGCGTCTTGTCAGAAGTGCTATACATCATGGTACTGCGAAGAGTTGACGCAGACGTTTGTCCCTCTTTGGCCATCCAAGCGCTGCGATCAAAGTGAGCGACTCCGTTGATCCACGTTCCGATGCGATAATCGTTGTCCGATCGCCGTCGTGAGCGTGGACTCGTCTTTGGTGGAAAGCTGTTGCTGCTACGGAGGCTTGCTTTGCTCTTCGTTGTGCTAGACAGGTGGTTGGACGTGGCAAATAACTGCGATGAAGGATGCTCGGTAATCGCAGAAAGGATTTCCTCGTTTGGGCTGGTTGCCATCTCCTCCTCCAGTGAAGTCATCTTGATCACTCTTGCTACCGGCACAGCTTTCAACACAGTGCCTTTGTTGGAAGAAGTCCTGCTGTGCTCTTTCGATGTTGTGCTAGATCTCTTTCCCAGCCAGCTGTGTTGTCGAGCAGTCATCGGCCGCATTACCGTGCGAGCAAGAGACACCGGCTTCGTTTCTTGGTCGTCTGTACCTCTTCGACTGAAGATCGACACACTTCGTCTGGCTATGTCACCTGGCTTGGGTGCTTGGTCATAATCGGTTGCAGTGAAGCCAATGGCACCAGAAGGAAAATGGTCTGGAGCCATGATGGCAGCTGACTGAGATATGTCTATATCCCAGGTGCAGCCACCGGAACGCTTGCTGGGTGCACCCTGAAACGCCAGCTACAAGGCTGCAGGCATCTTCTGGTCTTGGTTCCTCGGTGAATTGGATAGCTCCGTCCGGACTCCAGCGATAAGGACACGATCGATTAGTACAGAGTCGGTGCGGCGGCCTGCTCTATCCTCATCAAAAGGTTCGTGGGGTTTCTCGCATGACTATGCCAGCAAGGTGAGTTCGCTCGCAGCGCAATCTTTGCAGAAGCAGACACCAGAGTCCAGACCCAGGACTCCAGGAGCCGAGTCTCGCGTACTATATGATCTCTATTGGAGCATGGTGTGTTGGAGAGCACAGACTGTGCAACGTCAAGGCTCCCTGCATGCCGACGGGGGCTTTGCTCGCAGCAGTGATGGATGCAACTGCGGCAGAAGCTGTGTGGCCGTGTATTGTTGTACAGTAGTCACTGATGAAAAGTGTTCTCGGGAGGATTCTCGAGGATTCACATGGTCGATGCCAGCACCACGCTTACCAAGTCGGGCATGATCTGCAGACGGAGCTATCTTGAGACACTCAGCCAGTCTCCCGCCTCCACATCCACACCTTGTCGTTCCACGTGAGCGCCGCGCAGCCGCTGTTCCAACAACGTGCTCCAAACTACTAAAAAGGATTGTTCAGCCTAGACCATGGCGCGACTGACTGTGAGACACCAATATGCCAACAGCAACAACACCACGCGGCATCTCCACTTCCTTCGCGGCCGAGTCCTCCATCACCACGATGCTGTCAAATGACGCAGCGCAGCGCAGCCAGTATCTCTGGGGTGTCTGGGACGCCAACATGAAACTGTAATGTCCGTCAGCAGGCGGAGAACTCGCGAGCCCGTGGAAAGCGAGCCTCCGTGGACGGGAATTGCGAGAAGAAGCGTGTGTCAATCAACCCGCACGACCTGTCTGTGGATGTCGTGGTTGCGCGGAAACGTTATCGTGCCGCCCAGCGCGCGGCAGAAGCAGAGGAACAGGCCAAGTTCCCTGCTCTCCGCTAGCATCCGTTCAAGCCTCGCGATCTTCGCTTGGAGCGCCCGAAGGAGCACGGCGTTGGCCAGCAACAGGCCGAAATCGCCGGCCTGCGAAATCAGCCGGGCATTGCCTGGGCCTTTCAGCCCTAGATACCGTTGGTGTGCCTCGCTCGTGGCTCCGCTAGTCAACGCTCCGGTCTCACAACGTGCTTGTTGGTTCTGCCGGTTTTTACGACACAGCGCTGGCATGCTGCTGCATGACAAGCAGGATTTGACATCTTCAAAAACTCAGGCGCATAGTGACACCACCGCAAAAAGTTAGTAAGACATTGCTACAGAGTTGGGTATCTCGAAAGGTCAAAGTACTAAATACACCTCGCGGATGATATCAATTGGAGAGCATGTTCCGCTTCCACACCCAGATGAATGCTGCCGCTACACCAACAGTCGCAGCGAGGCCAACGTACAGTGTAGTGCGGTCGACAGCATCGTCATCAGTCTTGGGGAGTGCCTGCGATGGGAATGTCGCACACTCCGCGAGATGAACGAAGAAGTCATTGATGCTCGACCACTTGGCAGAGACATGCAACGGCTTAGCCATCTTCAATTGCTCACAGAAGAGATCAGGTTGCACCTCCGTCCTCTGTACAGCACGATCCTGATCTGCCTTGAGCGCAGCATACACTGATGGTAGCGCAGTCAAAGCTGGATAGCGTTTCCGCAGGTCGACAATATGCCCAAAACTATCCGGATCGCTGCTATCGTACGTATAGCATAGCAAATCGCATGCGTCAAGTTTGGCTTGATTGGCCAGGATTGCAGGTTCTAGCTCACCTAGTTCTTCCAGGATGAGATAGCACTGCTTGCCACCATGCAGCTCGACACTGTTGACCGCGGTCTGTGGCTTGATGGTAGGGTGGTAGGATGTACTGAACTGCCTTGCGAGGAAGGCATCCAGCAACGTTGACTTGCCGCTATGCGCTGCTCCGATGACATAGCAGAGGAACACGTTTCTCTCTACCCTGCCGGGTCTCTGACGCCGTTTGCGAGGTTTTGTGAGCTTCAGCGCCGCTGGTGTGCCTTTGCCATCGCCCTCGAAACCGAGATATGCGAGGTACTCCAATGTGATCTTCGGATCCTCGAAAGTTGTCATGCTCCAGTGCGCCAGCCAGCCCTGAAGCGTGACGTATCCCGCTTCATTCCTCACTGTGCTGCCAGGGAACCCGGACTGGATCCAAGAGCTGGGCATTCCTGGCGTGGGTGCAAAGAGGGCGGACAACTCGGCGTCGCTCAAGCCGCCATCGTTGTCCTTATCGTGGAGCAGGAACAGATCAACGAAGAATCGATATCCTGCTGGCGAGAGCTCAGCAGATGCGTGGGCGGGAACGTCGAACTTGGGGTGCAAAAAATTATCCGATAATGACAGACTGTCAGAATACTGGAATTTGCGGAGGATGATCCAGATTGTCTCATGGCGTCCTTTCTCGGCAAACAGCCTGTTGAGTCGGATGAAGCCGTCGACATCGATGCCGTTGCTGGCATTTCCACCGTGGTCTGTGTCGCTCGTTGTAGTTTCTGGACTTCGTATCGAACGCTTGATGTTGGCAAGATCGTCCTGCGACAGGCTTTTGTCGAAGCATTTCTGCTGGAAGTCTTGGATTTCCGGGTCGCTCAGTATGCCGTCCTGATCTTTGTCGCACAGATAGAAGACTCTTTTCAGCGCATCGATGGCTGCTGCCTTGAGCGTATTCTCCTTGGAGTCGTAGATGGGCGCTATGGGATGTGTGACGGCCTTTTGACAGAGGAAGAAGACCTCGTTGATGTTGTGGTGCTCCCGAGCGCTGGTACGGATGCACGAATCTACTTCTTTGAACTCTGCCATCTGCAACATTATCAGCTTGCGTCAACCTAGCACCATCAATATCGACGTACAACAGGGAGCATTTCATCTTCTATCGCAGTGCTGACCCCGGGATTCAAGTCGCTCTTGTTGGCGCACAGCACGACAGGCACGTTCACCCCGAGCGACCTGAAGTAAGGCATCCAGAACAACGCTACGCGTTCATAGCTGTAGTGGTCGCTATACACGAGCAGGATGACATTACATTTGCGCAACGCCTTTTTGAGCTCATCTCGATCCTGCGGCAAAGACGATGTGTCGACAATGGTCGTGGGCACATTGTCCGGCGTGCCGATTGTGGGCGGCAGTGTGATGGGCGGCAGAACCGTCTGGATCTTGTTTGTGATGAACGTGTCCTTGACAAACGACGTGAGTAGGGAGCTCTTGCCCGTGGCCTCATCGCCACAAATGCAGATTCGGACTGTGGAGGGGGTCAGTCCGGGCACAAACGGTATCATCATCGAAATACAGACCGGCAGCCATGGTCCATTGCTCCTGCTCCTATAGATGCGCAAAACAACAAGACGTGAATTGTTAGGTGAGGATCTGTATGGACATCGTAGGTCCGTGGGAGTGGGAGTGGTAAGCAGGATGCCGGCCCGGGAGTGAGTGATGACCCTAGAACAGCGTACAGACTTCAAACTAACTAGAACTGCCATCGCCCGTGCATTGACTGATCCTCCTCCCCTCCACATCCAAATCGCGCGGCCGACGCGATGTTCGTGTAAGCGAAGAAAGAGCACTGGGTGCTGCTGCTGCTGCCTGCACAGCGACGACGAGACGGCGGTGCTGACATTTGGCGAGCCTCCCTCCTCCGCCCCGCTACCCCAGTGCCTACAATGGCATGCCCGGCGGCGGTCCGTTGCTCGAGACCAACAACACGCTCGAGAAGCCGACCGGCCCCGAATACCAGCTCGTGCTGGGCGAGGGCACCTACGTGCTGAAAGACGACCTCCATCTGGCCACTCCGCCGCCGCATCCCAGCGACGCGCCGCAACCCAACAACAACCCGCTGGCCACCACCACCGGCCCGCCCACGAGCGGCGTGAAGCTGTCCATCGCCGTGCTAGAGCCGCGCAACCCTCCCTCGCAGAGCCTGTTCCGCTCCGCTACTGCACAGAGCGCCCGCTCTCCGGTGCCGCCGAGCATTCAAGAGGAGGTGCAGAGTCCCAAGAGCGACGCCGGCTCTGGCGCCAACGGCTTTGGCTCGTCGGCATACTACGGCCATGTGGCTGCATTCGGAGACGACAACCCGGCATTGGCTGTGCCCGTCACGACCAAAGGCAGAAAGGACCAGAAAGCGAAGCCTAAGAACAACATAGTCAAGTCCAACTCGTCCTATGTGTCGCGGGTCATCCCTCACGAGTCCCTTCACAAGCGGCTGGGCGATCGATCGCCAGACGGCTTGTTCGCATTCGCCAACGTCAACCGTGCTTTCATGTGGCTCGACCTGTCGTCGCCCATCAAGACCGAGAACATGACGAAAGTGCTCTTCACCAAAGCCCACGCGCTCTCCCACGACGTGAATGCGACGACGAAGTCTGCCAGCCACCTGGACATCGTGCTGGGCTTCAACACCAGCGACATCATATGGTATGAACCCATGTCGCAGAAGTACGCACGATTGAACAAGAACGGCATGATCAATCCGACGCCGGTTGCGGCCATCCGATGGCTGCCCAACAAGGAGAATCTCTTCCTGGCCGCGCACACGGACGGCACATTGGTGGTGTATGACAAAGAAAAGGAAGACGCAGAATTTGTGCCCGAGGAGAACACGCTTCCCGAAACACAGCAGGGACAAGAGCGGTCTGTTCTTCGCATTCTAAAGTCTGTGCAATCTCGCAACCAAAAGGTGAATCCTGTGGCAGCCTGGAAAGTGTCCAACATGAAGATCAGTGACATTGCCTTTTCGCCCGATGGTCAGCTGCTAGCCACCGTGAGTGATGACGGCTGTTTGACCATTATTGATTTCATCAACGAGAAGGTGGTCGACGTTCACCGTGCATACTATGGTGAGTCCCTCGGCATGAGCTCATTTACCACTTGCTTATAAACACGACAGGAGCTCTGCTATGTGTGACTTGGTCGCCAGATAGCAGATATGTGCTGTCCGGCGGACAAGACGATCTCGTTAGCATCTGGTCGCTTGCCGAACGGGCACTTGTCGCGCGATGCGTTGGCCATCACTCATGGGTGACAGACGTGAAGTTTGACCCGTGGAGATGTGATGAGCGCAACTACCGATTCGGTAGTGTCGGCGAAGACTGCAGATTGTTGCTCTGGGACTTCTCAGTCGGCATGCTAGGGCGACCCAAGGCCATGCGACAGCGAGGAAGTATCTCGAGTCATCTGCCCGGAGAACGAAAGCAGAGCGCCACGACTGTCGGGCGATTTAGGAGCAACTCGAACCTGACACAGATACCCACAGTAGAGAGTGCCGACGACGACGAGATTGTGCATGCTGTGGATGCGAAGGCGAGCACCGCGGTGCTACCACCCGTCATGTCCAAAAGCATTGACGACCATCCTCTGTGTTGGCTTGGCTTTGAAGCAGACAGTATTGTGACTTCCTGCAAAGATGGTAGGTATGCCGCTGATTGTGCAGATCTGCAACTGGCTGACACTTGCCGCAGGACATATACGTGAATGGCTAAGGCCGACGGACGGGCCTTAACTAGACGCGTGTGCTCATACTGTAGATGATAGATTGATTAGTAAGCGAAGCAGGATGCAATGCTTGCGCGTCCCACGCTGTGCAAAGCCGTGGGGGGCTTCGAGACTCACGAGTCACAGGCAGGCATGTGACAGCGGGTAGATATCTGGCGGCTGGGGACTTGGGCAGGCCACAGAGAACAGACCAGCTTCGCAGCGAGAAATTTCAAGACGTTGAGAGCAGCTATGTTTGTTCGCCCGACATGATGGCGAGATCGTCGGCGGCTTTTGACGTCCGTCGTGGCTAGGCCCAAGAGCTTCTTCTTCACAAGCTTGCACGCTCAGATCTATCCACTTTTGCCGTGCCCGGTGGCGTCATTCCACATGGTTGTACACTTTTTTTCCGGAACCTATATCGAAGGAGGACGGCGGGATGCACGTCGAGTGAGAGCAGAAGCAGAAGAGATGGCTGTGCGACGGTGCTATCACGGCCACAATCTTTCAGTTGGCCCATTGCGTGACATGTCGCGTGCTGGGAGAGGACGAGGCGTGGTTTGTTGGTACAGAGTTCGGAAGGACTACGGCCATGTTTTCACCATCACGACGAATGAGAAACAGTAATAAGGGAACATGCACTGCCTGGTCTTGGGACAGTTGAGCAGATCCACCGCGGCCATCCCGTCCACCAACGTCCTGCGGCGCGCGTTCTGACTACTGATGATGATGGAACCACACCAGTAGCTGCACGATTAGAGATAGATAGCGATCCCTGGCCTCCCATTACAACGTACGTCGTGGTATTATCCCCTCGTCGTCGTGTACTCTGCCCATCACCACTTCCTCCATATCGTATACTCGTTGCTGCACACTCGTCCGCTGCTAACTAGCCTTGCACGCCATCATCGATACCACGGAAAGAGGCATCCCAAGACAGTTTCGACAGCCGACGATCGTCACTAGACACATCTCCCACTGAGCGTCGTCGCGACGGGCACGCGTTGGCCGCCGCGCCTACATGGCTGGAACTCCCACACACCCCGTCGGATTGCCGCTGGCGGGCCTGCGGACGCCCAGCAGCATGATTCCGTCGCGCATTTCCCACGCGAGCAGCAGCATCACGCGACACCATCACCACCACAAGCCATGGCTCGAAATCCTGCCCGACGTGCGCTTCGTGGTCTTCCACGGCAATGAGCATGAGGCCCAGACGCTCAAGCTGCAGGGCGTCATGCGCCTGCACACGCCCGAGCCCATGAGCATCCTGAAGCCCAAGGTGCGGCTGGAGGGCAAGCGCAAGATCAGCTGGTGGTACATGGGCGGCATCTCGGCCGGCGAGGTCGTCGACAAGCGCGTCTTCTGGAACCAGGAGCAGAAGCTGGGCATTGAAAGCGCCCACAAGGTCAAGGCCGGCACCATTGACTGGGGCTTCGAGTTTGAGCTGTCGCCGTCCATGCCCGAGAGTGTCGAGGGCCTGCGCGAGACGTACATTGCCTACCACTTGCATGCGAGTGTCTCGCGGCCTGGGTGGAATGCAAAGGACATTACGGCGCAAGAGCACATTCGCATCGTGCGGACGCTGGGCCAGGACTCGATGGAAATGACTCGCTCACGCGTCAATGCGGACATTTGGGCAAACAAGATTTCGTATAGCATTTCTATTCCCTCGGACGCAATTGTCTTTGGCACCTCCATCACGGCTGACGTTGAGCTCTCACCGATCAAGAAGGGCATACGGTTGGGGAAGATCGAGCTGCGTCTGATGGAAACGGTGGTCAAACGCATCCAGGCCACAGAAGTCCCAGACATCCGTGGTGACCGATCGAAAACGGAGGAGACCGAAGTGGCCAAGGCGGACATGGACTTTCCGGAGCACTCTCGCATCATCTACGGCGAGGAAACGGTCGAAAACCCAACCATGGCGGATGAAATGTACAAGTTCAAGGCTACGCTGCCACTCCCAAAGTCGCTGAATGTCTGCCGGCAGGATGTGGACTCCCACAGCATCAATGTCACCCACCGTTTCAAACTGATGGTCAACATACACAATCCTGAAGGCCACGTCTCGCAGCTTGTGTGCCGTTTGCCGGTGAAGTTGTTCATCTCGCCGAACCTGCCTGTGGACGAAAGGAACGAAGTCAGTGCCAACACCAGCGGCGTCTCCGACGCGGAGCTCAACAGCTCCGAGACGGCCGTTATGGCGCCACCCGAGTATGGGCGGCATCAGCTGGATCAGATGTACAGCGACATTGATCCTAGTGGATTCATGAGCAGAGCAGGAAGTGGGCCCGGGACGCCTGCTGGGTTCAGTGCTCAAAGTCGGAGGGGATCCCATGAGAACATTCTATCGCTCAACGGGCTGGCAGATGGGGACATGACTGCATTCCACGGCAGTGCGATGCCCAGCTTGTTGCACTCGCGATTAGCAAACCTCCAAGAAGACGGAATGGGCAGCAGCTATCGTTCGCAAGGCAGCTCACGGACGTACAGCCCCTCTGGCGGCAACTCACCAGTACCTGGCGAGTCGGGCGAGCACTCTCCCGATCGATATCGGTCCACGCCGCCTGTGCGCAACGGGTCATACTTTCCACCCACTGGCAGCTCCCCTCAATCCAGTGCACCGATATCGAGACGGACTTCGAACGACAGACTCGACATGCATGGAGCAGACTTTGATATGAGTGATCTATCGCGAGTCCCATCATACGGCACTGCACTTCGGACACCAGGCGCAGTGACGCCTTTTACGGAGGGCCCGCCATCATATCTCGAAGCCAGCAGACCACCCAGTCCAGTCCAGCGGCCGAACGCAGTCCACATTCGCAGCGGCACGAGTTCTGCCAGCACGCAAGGCTCGAGTCAGACCATGACTACGCCCTTTGCAGCTCTGAATCTCAATACCATGAATGGTAATAATGGCGCAGCTCGAATGCCTCAGGACGACGAAGCTCGGCTGCGGATGCTCCGAGCAAGGACTTAGCGTCTCCTCGATGTGAAGCGTGTACGCAATGCGACCTAGACAGTCTTGGACACCGTATTCTTTTGCTTGGATTGACGGAGTGAATGATTGATGATTGGTTGACATTGCATGAGCTTGGCGCTTTTGGTCCATTCTTTCTTTTGGCTCAAGTTTGGAGCACTTCTAGCGTGGAAAAACAGCATCATCTCATGGGAGGAGTCATTGGAATTTGGGAATTGGCACATTCTAGGGCGAAACAGCAAAAATACGTCTTGTCTTTCGCTTGTTGGCATGCAGCAGTAGCAGCAGTAGACGATAAAAGGTAGATGGAAAAAGGTAAATCGTAGATTTTGTCGCGAAGGACGACAATAGAGAATTCATTACTTGATCAAAGCAGGCAAGGTTACTGTCACTTCTCACTCACATGGGGTATCTCTTAACAACAAACTAGATCAAGCTAGGCTCGCTCGCTCGCTCGCTCACATCCGTTACATTACAAGTTCCTGTCAAAAGAAGAAAAGGTCGCCGATCAACAGCAGACTCATGACGTATTGTATCGTTCTTCACAGCCACACCGAATGTCGTCGATGTCGCCGCTGCCCGGAGGAGGTGGTGGTGGTGGTGGGGTCAGAGTCTTCGGGCTCGCGCACTTCAATCCTGACACTGTCGTTGCGGCGCTGCAAGTCGCGTTCGTACAGCGTGCCTCGGCGTTGCGACGACGACGACGACGGTAGATGTACGGGCAGGACAGTCACATTCTCGACGTCATTGTCGCCGTTGGCCACGACGGTTGAGTACCTGTGGTAGTGGGGTCTGCTGCTACGGCGGGACGCAGTGTGCGCGGGTTCAATGTACACGTTTGATTCCGGGAGTGGTGTGCGTCGTGTGGAGGAGGTTGATGTGATGGGGTAGACACACGTGTAGTCGATGCTTGTTGGAAGGCGTGTCTTGTGAGCAGGGCGTTGCTGTTGTCGCTCAACTGATTGCAGGAATTGCCGGAGAAATGTGTAGCCGTGTGGAATCTCCACGCGCACGAGCTTGGAGCTGTTGTCTGTTCTCACGGCGTAGATTTCCGAGTTGCGCGAGAAGACGTGGCAGGCGACATCTTTGCTCAGGGCGTCTCCTGTGTCGCAGAGACGGGTGGCGCGCGGTTGGTAGCAGGTCGAGCAGGAGCGAGCGTGGACTTCGAAGTTGTACAGACTCCATGCCTCGACGGTGGCCAAGGGACGAGAACTTCCATTCTCGGATGTGTGTGCGAAGCGGACGGTCTTGGAAGCGCCGGATGGGCTGGAGGGTGCGGTGCTGGGGACAGTTGTGGTCGTGTCGGGTTTGACCTCGACAATGATCGGCCGCAGGTTGGAGTGTCGACGTGAAGACATCTTGAATATTAATAATAACAGAGGCCTGGAGGCTAGTTGAGGTGGTGATCGCCGTGTGGGGACTGGCTGGCCAGTAGAATGAATGCTTCGAGGTTGCTTGTCGGCGCCGATCAGGTGTCTTAACCGACAGGTTGTCAGGGTGTCGACAGGTTGTAGTAATAATTGTTCTTCAGATAGCTGTCAAGTGTGTGTGAGAACAACAACGTCCAGGAAGCATCGAAGGCAGACAGGCCATGATATACTTCTGCGTGAGGCCACCACCGTCCAGGACGTGCGTCAGAAGAGCGATGGTCCTCCAGGCACCAAGGACCAAGCCTCGCTGCCTCGATCGTTTTCCACCGGCCGTTGCTCTCGACCACGCTAAAACACTCCTGCGACCGCAAGGATGCCTGGAGAAGCTTGACACGCGAGGCCGCCCGCTCCAAAGCCACCACTCAAAGCCGCCATTGTATTCGTGCACAGCCTTGGTCGGCACCATGCAAGACATAGTTGCGAGGTGCAACCAGTGAAAACGTCTCACTCTTCATGCACCGAACGCGCAACATCTGCTGCCGTCAACAGCTCGGGAGCTGTGCCTCGTCGCATCATCATCTGACTACTGTTTTGACACGGCGGTCGTCGCCACGGCCAGATCGTATTCTATCGGCTCCGAAAGAGCTCTCTTCGAGTCACCGCAACAGCTCGTGATGATGAGTCAATGCGTGAGTGGCCGGTGATCCCATCTTTCTCTTCACACCATGGCCGTGGATTGCGAATGCCTTACTCACACAGCTGTGTTCTGCATCGCGCAGCAGCCCTCGTGGCATTGACATCATGGTTTTGGTCCCTCGAGGGAGGTGCCATTGGTCGCCTGGCTGATGCGATAGCAACGGTTGTCCTTGTAGGTCATTGCCAGGTCTACCATACCGCGCCGCCCAGAGGAACATGAAGGAGTTGCTGATAAGCAGTCTGACCTGGAGAAAGACAGCAATCCACGACAATCCGTCAAAGAAGCGCAAAGTGGCTACAAGTTCCGACGAGCTGCGAAGACCTCTCGAGTACAGCGAAGTCGCATGTTTTCAATTGCTGGACTTATCACTGGCGCACGACACTGCAGAACAGCGCCGTCTGCCCGAGAAGGCGGATGACAGTGAGGCTGTATGGCGATAATGTATCACGCGCGGGACGAAGCGTCTGCCTGGCGACGGTGAAGCAACCTGCAAGCGGCGAGTGTTGGTGTCGATACTAAGAAGTAATACTGGTGAAAGGGTGCCTTTGGCAATACCCACCTCACGGTCATGTCACACTTTCAGGAGCGCACACTCGCCAGTCTCGTTGAAAGCAAAAGGGAGTATGTCCTCGCAGCTACTGCGGCGTCTGCCTGAGATCAGCGTATGTTAGTCATGAACATAGACAATAACAATAAGAATGTGGAAAATTGTCGAAGAGTCCTGTGTGTACTTCGTATAGAACTATATACGGCGTATAGGAGGTCCGGAACGCCGCGTGCCGAAATCGCGTCCTCAGCCACCATCTCCATCTGCATCTCCATGTGAGAGACCAGCAGCCAATTCGAACTCGCTTCACAGAACTGTTCAACACCTCCGCGACACCTGGCATCACCTCCGCCTCTCCCTGCATGGCCTGCCCGCGGCGATCCTCGACGACGACGACGACGACAAACTCCGGCCTCACGCGAGATGAATCGGGCTGCTCGCTTCGAAGATGAGAAACGGCGCATCATCGAGTCCTGCTTCTCCAAGCTCGACGCGAACGGGCAGCTGGCCGAGAGCTACATCACTCACATTCGCATCACGGAAGATGGCTCCCACCCTTCTGCACCGCCGCCGCCCGACGCCCCGCCCGAGCACAAGAAGCCGCGCCTGATCATCATCGCCGTGCGCTCCACCGGCCGCGTGCGCATGCACAAGGCGCGCGAGAACAACAATGGCAGCTTCAGCATTGGCAAGACGTGGAACATGGAGGAGCTGTCGTGTATAGAGTCCTTTGCCAGTCCGCCGCAGCCCCCGCAGACGGAGCGCGAGGCCAATCACCGCGCCTGGGCCGGCAGCACGGGCTTCGTGGTCACCATTTCCAAGCCCTACTACTGGCAGGCCGGCACGAGCAAGGAAAAGGACTTCTTCATTGCGAGCGCAGTCAAGATCTATCGCAAGTACACCAAGGGCCAGACGCCCGAGCTGAGGGGCTTCAGCGATCAGGAGAAAGCTCAAGTGGTGGGTGCTTTTCCCCAGGCTGCTCCTTCGCCAGGTCCGCAGCCGCCCATGCCGCAGGCGGCGCTGCCACCGAATGACGCCCAGCTGCCACAGCCGCCGCAACCGCCCTTCGCGCAGCGCGATCAAAGTCGAGATGGCAGTCGCTATCGTGGAAGTCCAGGTCCCCCGCCTAGCGTGAGTGATGGAGGCAGACCGGGCAGCGGGCCCTCCAGTAGACGGCCTTCAGAGTCTCCTGCCCGCTTTGGACCGGGAGTGCATCCTCCAGGGCCTCGTCCTTTTGCCAGCACCGAGCAGATGCGACAGCCTAGTCGAGATGGACGACCAGAGCTGCGGCCAGGCACGTCTCCTGGCCCCGGCCATCGTCAGCCCCTATTGGGACAGCCGGGCGTGCGAAGGGGCGAACAACCGCCTCCATCTCCCGGATTTCCTCCTGCGGGGCTGGGGCCAGACGTTGGAGCATTGAGATCCCGAAGTCCCGCACAACGCTCCTTGCAGCAATCCACTGATGGCGCATCGGAGGACAGGAAGCTGAGCGACGCGTCTTCGATGGATGGGACCAAGCGAGAAGGAGCGAACCTGTTTCAGGCCGCACGTGACAGGTACATGAACTACCAGCCACATGCTGCTGAACAAGGGAGCAAAACGCCTCCACCCCAGTCCTTGCCTCAGCTAGACACCACGCCTGCTGTTCCATTCCAAAACGGACACCCGAAGACGCCCGTCGAACAGCAAGTCACGACGGCCGCGAGCGAGGAATCAGCTGGCATTAATTTCGACGACGCAGCGGCAATCGGTGCCTTGACTTCCTATTGGGGACCTGAGCATTCATCTGCCGCTGCACCGCCGCCTACAGCCAATGTGCCAACGAGCCCCGCAACGCCAGAACGATCAGAACGCAGACTGCAGGCAGAACAGCCCGCGTACACGACCAGTGTCGACCTCAGACCTGCCCCTTTGCAAGCGCGCTCCAATGCGGACACCAGCGGGA
Source organism: Septoria petroselini (assembly GCA_022559915.2). Taxonomy (NCBI): domain Eukaryota; kingdom Fungi; phylum Ascomycota; class Dothideomycetes; order Mycosphaerellales; family Mycosphaerellaceae; genus Septoria; species Septoria petroselini. Next base: position 106,461 of record JAFJTQ020000041.1, read on the forward strand.
ATCAGACTGCCAGTCCTCCTGTGGACGCCGCAACGTCGAGAGAGTTTGCTGAGGTCAAGCCGCTACAGCTATCGACTAAAGCTGAAGCAGAGCGCAGCAACCCCGGCGCCGGAATGGTGCCTTCGCCCTTGCAGCCAACGCCTGCGTCGAGCCAGCCTGAGACGCCGGATGAGGAGTGGGGTGGAGAGCAGTATCGACCAGGCCTTGGACCGATGTTCAAAAAGCGAGCAATCGCAGATCGCTTGAAGATGGCGGCCAGTGCTGCAAGTGCGTTCAAACCCCGCCCTGGCGGAGCAGCTGAAAAGATCCTCAAGGCGAAAGCCGATCGTGATGGCGAGCCTGATGGAATTACTGGGGTGGTGCCAAGGCCGCTGCCTCGACAAAAGACTGACGACCTTCCTTTGACTCCCGTCGAGGACAGCGTGCCGAACGGCTTTGCGAGAGAGGATCCTCCCAAGGTTGAAGTCAGCTCGCCGAAATCTCCATTGCAGACAGATCGTGATCTTGTCGAAGTGCAAAGGCCTGCTGTAGAGCTACACGATGATGGACCACAGTCGCAAACGCCACCAGACGAGCAAAATGACGAGGATGAGACCAAGCAAAGGGCCGAACAGCGCCAGATACGGCAGCCTCAGGTGAAGATCAAGCGCAGGAGTGCGCAGCAAGAACGGTATATTGCTTCATTGGGCATCGATCGATCACTGCTCGAAGACAAAGGACTCGACTTTGAGATCATGCTGTCGGAATTCGGCTGGAACAGTGATATATTGCAACCAAAACAGCTCATCCGGCTCGAGGCAGACATTCGTCGCGAACAAGGCCGAGCTGAAGCGGGATCCTGGTTGTCGCACACAGACGCAGCCCGTGAAGAGCGAGTGGCTCATGTCGAAGGACTGCTTGAAAAGGCAATTGCCGAATGTGACGAGCTCGAAGGACTGCTGACGTTGTACCATGTCGAGTTGAGCTCGCTAAACGATGATATTGCTTACATCGAAGCGCAGTCACAAGGTCTGCAGGTCCAGTCCGCCAACCAAAAGCTCCTGCAGTCTGAGCTCCAGGGCCTTGTGGACACCATGTCACTGGACCGGCGCGTGATGGAACCACTTCGCTATGGCAACCTATCCGACCCAGGTGGCCTGGAGGAAATCGAGCGTAGCCTGGTAAAGCTCTATCAAGCAATGCTCACTATGGATCCTAAACTACGCTCCCGGATGCAGACCCTTCCGAGATCTGGAGGTGCAATTGAGGAGAATGAAACGTCAGAAATGGTGGCCTTGCAGGAGAAGAAGGTCATATACGATCGGGAGTCCTCCGAATTCTGCCAGCGTCTCATGCAGTTCCTGTATTCGAGATTCATGGCGTCCATGAGCAGTGTGAAGGGACGGGTTTTGCGCGTGCCCGGTAGCGGCGGTCTTGCGAGACTCCAGGCCGATGCTTTCGATGAAGTACGCAACGGCCTGTGGATGTATGGCCCCACAATTCTCTTCAGCAAAGAGCTGAACCCTCCCGCATGGTCCACTCTATTGCGAATTTATCAGCAGCGTGCCGGCGCACTGTACCAGGATGCATTCAAGGAGAACTTTCAGAACTGGAAACGTGCGGCTCGTGCCACTGCTGCCGATGAAGGCGATGTCCTGTTCACGTCGCTTGAAAAGGAAGACCCCGCCGCCGGTGGTCTCACATCCACGGCGAGGAAGCTCACCGTCAAGCGATCACAGACGTTGGCGAAAACATTCCGCAACGCCTCCGGCGACAAGCATGGCACACCTGAGCACAAACAGCCCGGGGCCATGATGCGTGCGCAAGCCTTCGCAGGTGCCATGGATGAGATGGCGCCGCTCGTCAACCGAGAACAGAACTTCATTGTAGATCTGTTCCACCTCAGCTCCTTGGAGAACGGCGACTTTGTCGACGCAGTGCAGTCCTCGCGACCAGGATCCAGACGTGGCACAAATCTACTTGAGAGAAAGCCCGTTGAGCCCGATCGGGAAATAGCAGGCGTACTGACGAACACTATGCTCAAGATCTTCGACTTCTTCCTCCCGGAAGCTAGACTGATGCAGGATTGGGCAGTTGCAGAAGATCCAATACAAGGGGTCGGCGTGCTGTCTACACTATGCCGACATGCCTACTATCTGCAGGAAAGCAACCAAGATTACCTGACTCAGCTGCTCGACAACCTCGCCGAGAGCCTCAAGATCCGGTTCAACAAGTTTGTCGAAGAGCAGATCCGCGCGATTGAGGACACCAAGGTCAAGATCAAGAAGCGAAAAGGCGTCATTGCATTCATGAAAATCTTTCCCCACTTCTCTGCTGCAGTAGAAAACACGTTCTCTGCCGTTGCCGGGGTCGATTACGAAGGCCCTGCCGCATGCGTACTAGATGTCAGGAAACTGATCGACGAGGCATACGAGAAAATCAATGGCACCATGTTCGACAGTTTGAAGGTCATTGCGAAAGAAAGTCCAGTCGCAGGGCCTTCCGCTAGCAAACAGAGTCATACTGGCACCGATGACCCTGAAGACAAAGAGATGCTCAACTACCACATACTGCTGATTGAGAACATGAACCACTACGTCGAAGAGGTCGACGATGGGGGCCGAGACGGAGTGCTCGCCGAATGGAAGGGAAGAGCGCTCATGGAGAGAATGGAAGCACTTGAAGCATATGTATCGCGTGTCATTCGTCGGCCGCTCGGCAAGCTCCTGGTAAGATGCTCTGTGTTGTAATGTCGACACGGCAGGATGCACAGCTAACATGTTGTAGGACTTTTTGGAATCGGCAGAATCCATCCTGGCAACGCAGACTGGTAATTCCAGTGCGCTTGCAGCCCGACCGTCGTATTCACGCAAGACCATCCGGACATTGCTCTCGACACACGATAGTAGGGAAGTGCGACGCGGCATCGACACGCTGCGCAAACGAATCGACAAGCATTTTGGAGAGGCCGATGAAGAGCAGTTATCACGTGGCTTGGTGACGTTTGTGTGCAAGGAATGCGAAAGGAACTACGACAAAGTTCTGGAACGCCTCGAGAAGCTTGTGGAGGACGTCTATCCTCGCACAGAAGGCGAGAAGGATGTGGTTATTGATTTCAGCAAAGCAGATATTCAGACTGGCTTTAGACGCTGAGCAAGCTGCTTCTTGTACAGATAACATTCTTGGGACGAGTGTACAGATGACGATAGAAAGACGGGACGGCCTTTGTGTCATTGTTCAAGTGTCGCTGTTCGTTTCCTTCTCCCTTGATCTAACGATGCGTCGCCTATGCCTTGACCTGTTGCAGGACGGCCGCTCGTGATCACTAACATTGTCGTTTTGCCCGTACTGTGCTTCTCATTGGCTTTGCGAACAGCGCCATACCTGCTGCAGCAACACGTGCTCTCTCCACGTCCCGCGAGGCCTGCTATACACACTATCATGGTAGAGCATATCGACTTGTCGACGGTGGTAAGGCCCCTTGGGCTGTTTTGAAGCAGCCATGTACGACATTTGAAATTTCCGCCGCTGGGCAGTCGGAGTCGGACCAGGCCGCAAGTCCATCCTGCGTGCCATGTTCCCGGGTCGCTGTCATGGCGAAGTATGCCGAGGAGGTCCAACACGAGATTGCAGACTCTCATTTCTCAAGGCGGATCGTGATATACAGCTAGAAGTTCTGAGCTCCCTTCAATAATCCAGAGCAGTCTTGATAGCATCGTAGACGCGTGCAACATCGGGAATGTTGAACTTTTCGTAGGCGAGACCTGGGTGCGTGGACCAGCCTGCTACGCGCTGCACGGGCGCTTCAAGGCGTAGGAAACACTTTTCTTGAATCGTGGCAGCCACTTCTGCTCCGACGCCGGCGTTGACCATGCTCTCGTGGACGACGATGCAACGGCCTGTTTTGTTGACAGAGTTCATGACGCCTGTGCGGTCCCACGGGTAGATTGTCCGCAAGTCAATCAGCTCGACGGAGCATTTGAAATCCTTCTCCGCGGCGGTGATGGCGTTTTGACAGGTGTAGAGTGGTGTGCCGTACGATATGATGGTGACGTCCTTGCCTTCTTTGAGCACGTCCACTTTGCTCAATGGCAAGACGTAGGGCTCGGCGGGGACGTGTTCAACGGCAGCTCGGTACAGAATCTTGGGCTCCAGGAAGATGACCGGGTCAGGACTCGCAATGGCCGCTAGTAAAAGTCCTTTGGCTTGAGAGGGTGATCTCGGGATTACCACACGCATACCGGGAACGTGTGTGAACAGAGACTCTGGCGATTGCGAATGGTACAATGCTCCGTGTCCCACGCCGCCAGCAGGCATACGGATGACCAGGCCGCCGCACGATTGTGCTTCCGCATTGGTGCCTGCGCGATAGCGGATCTTGGCGGCCTCGTTGACAATCTGGTCGAATGCTGGGAAAACGTAGTCGGCGAACTGCACTTCGGCAATGGGTTTCATGCCTTCGACTGCGGCGCCCACGGCGAAGCCTACAATGCCTTGCTCGCTCAGCGGCGTGTTGAATACACGACTGTCGCCAAATTCCGAGGCCAAGTTCATGGAGCAGCGAAACACGCCGCCAAAAGCAACATCTTCGCCGAAGAGCAAGACACGATTATCTGAACGCAGAGCATGAGCAAGAGCGCCGTTGATGGCCTGGAATAAATTGATTCTGCTTGTTGTACCGTCACGAGCTTCCTGGGGGAGCTCGCGGTTTGCCAGAGCGGCCTTGGAAGAATGGTGCAGCAGCGGCGTGGTGGAGTAGTCTGTGGGGACGTTTAATCGAGCATTGGGCGGATGTGAGGCATAGCTTCTGCTGGGTATGGTGCGAATCCGCGGGGCTAGACGCACGGATCGGAGTGACGACCACATGGGGGATTGTTGTTGGTGAAAAGAGACGGAGCGTGTGCTACAACAATGCTGATATCGCTGCGGGAGAGGAAGAAGTGAGGTGGGCATTGCGATGGAGAGGTGAGGCATGTCAGTGCGGCTCTCGTCGGCTCACTGATTATTGGCAGCAGACTTGAGCCGAATGCGTGTTCCATTATGCGTGGAGTAGTAATAAGAACTTATTAGTAGTAGTAGTAGTAGTAGTAGTAGTAGTAGTAGTAGTAGTAGTAGTAGTAGTAGTAGTTGCCGCGTGCAGAAGAGTGCTGCTCCTGCTCTGGCGTCTCAGAAGGCGCTGCTCTTTCGACGGGAGGCAATCAGCGGAATCCATGCTGCTTATTCTACCATGGCCGATGAGTCACGTGCTCGGTAGAGGTCCAGATCTGTGGCCATGTTCAAGAGGCTTGGTACGCAATAGCTGCACGATGAACCAACCGCGCGATCCATACTTGAGCACAGCGAGCGTGGAGGTAAATGTACGTGTGTCGAGAGTCTCGTTTCATCAGAATACTGCTTTCCTGGTGTTTTCTCAGCCTGAGGCATCCACGGCGGACGCGCCTTCCTGCTCTTGTAACTTCCTTTCTGCTGCGCTTCACACATCGCCTTCCAATAGTAATCTATACAGCCGCAAAACCCTCCAAAGGCCATCTGCGACGACTGCGACGACTCCATCGCCTCTTGTCACTCACCTCCACCCCCAGCTGTTCTTCCTTGTTTCTCCGTCTCGCCCGTCCGCGCTTCTTCGGCGCCAAAATCCGATTTCGATGGCTGTCAGTGCTGCCAACAACTCCCTCTACTCCTCCTGCTCGCGAAACGTCAACTAACACTCGTGTCCATGCAGCAGCAAATACCCTCGCAGCCGCGCGCATACTCCCAGGCTTACGTCCCCAATGGTGCTCCCCAACCCAGCGGCCCAGTTCCAGGAGCTCGACCTCTCGACCCCAACCAGGGACGCGGTGTGCAGCAGATAGGGCACGCACGTGTGCTATGTATAGCAGACGTTCGAGGTACGACGCGGATGCAGCTACGTGGCCTTGATGGTCGCAGGGAGAAGATGTGGCGCTGACAAGAACGCGCAGGTAACCTACGGCAGCTCAATGAGCTCGCGCACAGTGCAAAGGCGGACTACATCATCCACACTGGCGACTTCGGCTTTTATGACGAAACCTCGCTGGATCGCATTGCTGAAAAGTACGATCGACTTTGGACAGATTTCGCCGGCCGTGCCCGCCGGAGGTCATGCATCATTCACTAACTGGCGCTTGCAATAGGACATTGAAACACGTCGCGCAGTACTCGCCTCTGCTCTCTGAACAGGTCAAGGCCGACATCGCACGCGCCGGCACCCAGCAATCCATAAAAGAGCGCTTCCAGCGCGAGCGCCTGCCTCTCTCCGAACTTCCCCAATTCCTCAACAAGACGTATCGACTCGATGTGCCCGTGTTCACAGTATGGGGTGCCTGCGAAGATGTGTCGGTGTTGGAGAAACTGCGATCGCAAGAGTACAAAATCGATAACCTGCACGTTATTGACGAGTCGCACTCACGACTGCTCGACGTGGGAGGCGTCAAGCTGCGTCTGCTCGGACTGGGTGGTGCTGTGGTCATGCACAAGCTCTTTGACAATGGCGAAGGTCGCACGACAATCGCTGGCGGACAGGGCACCATGTGGACTACCCTGCTGCAGATGGGAGAGCTCATCGACACTGCCAACCGCGTCTACGATCCAACCGAAACCCGCGTCTTCGTCACGCACGCTTCGCCGGCAAGAGAGGGCTTGCTCAACCAGCTGTCTGTGACCCTCAAGGCGGATTTCTCCGTGTCGGCCGGTCTCCATTTCCGCTACGGAAGCTCCTACAACGAGTTCTCGGTGAACCCATCGCTCGACCACTACCGCGGCAAGCTATCAGCGTCACGCGCCTCCTTCAACGACGTTTGGGAGACGGTCAAGCACGAGGTTGAGCCAGCGGTGTCGGAGAACGATGCTCAGCACAAGCTGTTGCAGCTCGCCCTGGAGCTCGTCGGCAAGATGCCTGCCGTTGCTAACGGAGGCAATCCGTTCGGCGGCGGTCCTGCCAACGGCGCCGTGGATGAATCTGCCTTCAAGAACATGTGGAACTTCAACCTCGCAGATGCGGCGTTTGGATGGCTTGTGCTTGACATTGATCAAGGCCGCATAGGCACCGAGATGCGCGCACAAGGCTTCAACTTCTCGCACCGCTCGGGTAAAGGTCAGCAGCGACCACAAGGATTGCCTGCTGCTCCTGCAAATGCCAGCATGGGCCCTACCGCTGGCAGTCTCCCTGGACAACACCCACACGCCGGTGGTCCACCGCAGAACAGACAGCCTCAAGGACCTCAAAACCCACACCCACAAACCAATCTTCCACCGCAGCCACGCAACCCACAAGGCCCAGCATCGCAGACGGCTCAACCTGCAAAGCCAGCCACCCCTCAGAGCGCCTCGGTGTCTAATGGCAACAATGGCTCGACTGCTAACGTCCCCAGCAATGACGCGCCACAGGTGAACGGCAGCTCGCTCGCAGAGCCTAAGCCTGACACACCTTCGCAAAACAAGCAGGGCAACTCTCAGCAATCGCCACAGCCGCCACAAGAACCGTCCAAAGGAATCTTCATTCAGAACGTGGCGAACATCACCACAGCCGACGAGGTAAAGTCGCAGCTTTTCGCACCAGAAGACGTCGAAAAGATCATCAGTGTCGACAAGGCAGGTCAAGGCCGATGGATCGTCAACTTTGCATCGAGCGACATCATGCAAGATGTGCTTAAGCGTGGCGCAAGCAAGGAGGGCTCGGAAAAGAACAAGGGCGTTCGTTTTGCACCATACCGTGCACGCGGCGCATTTGGAGGCGCCGGGGGATGGAACAGCGGTCGTGGCGGATTAAGCCAGCGTGGAGGCGCAGAAGGTAGAGCAGGCTACCAGTCAGCTGGTGGCGCTACAACTGGCAGTGACAGTGAGTCTGGACGTCGCGGAGGCAGAGGGCGCGGTGGATTCAGCCGCGGTGGTAGAGGGCGCGGCCGTGGCAAGCCAGAAGGAGCACCGGCCGGAGCAGACTCGTGAACAGATGCGGCTCATTGAGAGAACTCCCGAGCCTGGGGAGGCGGCAGATCATGTTCACGACTTTCGACGAGGCAGCTGATGCACCAATGCCAGGACTGTACGAGATTGGTGGATGTATTATGGGCACTGTACGGTGCATGCGAGCAATTGCTTTGATATACCAGCCTACTGCATTCTTGCGGGCAAGCGAGTGGGATGCTCTTTGTAATTGTAAGGTAGACCTGGTTGAGGCAGCTAGCAGGACCAGAACAGTGGCAGAAGTTGTAGACGCTCAAGGTTTGCAGGACGATAGTACAGGCTAGAGCTCACGGTTCTTTGAGTGGTAGTCTATGAGTCCTGATTCAACAGCAGCAGAAGCGGAGGATTGTGAGTGATGGGGTGGAATGTGGCCAGCCAGCTTCGACAGCACAGCTTTCTGCGCCCGTTTCGGCCGCGGTCTGCCTCTCATTCTCCCACAGACGCAAAACGCATGTGCGTGCTGTTGGCACCCCCAGAATCTGTGTCATCCTCTCACACAGCGACAGGTCAGGCTATACAGCGTGCAAGGACTTTACTTGGTGCTCCCCCGTAGCAGACTAGAACTAACTTAGGGTACGGAGAACCGGCGGCACGCATCAATTTGACGCCTTTTTTGATGAGTTGTCTGTTCAACCTTAAAGGTCCTTGTAAGCTTTTTGTAGAATGGAACTAACTAGTTCACTCAATATCTAGCCTGATCACGGGCCAATGAGCCGGTCCGACCGCCACCATGTATAAATTACTCTGATTGTGACAGTGAGCAGTAGTCCGTGATCTTGACGAGGTATGAAGGACTTCGATCCTGCCTCTAAATCAACAAGATGTGTCTCCATCTCAAGTCTCTCTTTCAATTTTACCTGTGTCAAAGGCCATGCAGAATTTGTCAAACATACTAGGGAGATATTCGCGAAGACTGCGTAGCTCATGGTCGCTGGTGTCGTGTTTCATCGCGGCCTGCTGCTTGACATTCTTTTCCTACAGCCACTGCTGCACTCCATCGCACTTGCATAGCAATTTCGATACAGGGCAGCACACGGCTTCGACCTCACCACGCGCCCAGAATGCTGCCGGAGAGGCCAAACCCCAGACGAGCCACACTCCACGCGTGGCGGTGGTGGTTGCGACCCAGCTCGGAGACGATCTGAGCTGGCTGGACGCATTTCCGGAGTATGAAAAGAATATATACGTCACGAACGATCCCCAGGCCGAGCTCAAAGTGCCGGAGAACAAAGGGCGCGAAGGCATGGCGTACTTGACGCGAGTATTGCGCAGCTTGTAGAAAGGCTGTCGGTCTAATGCTTCGCAGATACATCATCGACAACTATAACAGGCTGCCCCACACAACCATATTCTCTCATTCCATTAGATATCAATGGCATAACGACGATCCGCTCTACGATGGCCAAGCAGTCTTAGCAAGGTTGAATCTGTCCTATGTTGAAGAAGAGGGTTATCTTAGTCTCCGTTGCGGCTGGACTCTGGGCTGTCCTGCAGAGATTCGTCCGATATCAGAGGCTGAAGCTCCTCCGCCAGCGTCAGATCCTGAGTCGGACGAGGCTCGCGCTGGGTCATTTTACAAGCAAGCCTTTGAAGAATTGTTTCCCAACACTACCGTGCCGGAGATCATCGCAGCTCACTGCTGCGCACAATTCGTAGCGACCGCAGACAAGATTCAAGAACGTCCACTGACCGACTATGTGCGATTCCGGGATTGGTTGCTCAAAACACCCCTGAAGGATCACTTGAGCGGGAGGATCCTCGAGTACTCCTGGCACAGTATGTATAGTTAGCGGAATGATGAATCATCTGGAACACCAACTAAATACTGTCCACAGTCATCTTTCGAAAGCCTGCGGTCCATTGCCCTGATGCAGGCAATTGTTACTGCCGGTTGTTCGGCCTATGCGGCCTGCAGTGCGAATCGGCCGGCACTTGCGCCGCCGCGTACACCCTGCCCAAGTATTCTACACTTCCCGATGGATGGCCGCACTTCGATTGGGAACACAAGTGGCGCAACGTGTCCGAGATGAGACTCAGCTACGATCGGGATAACCGGCAACCTCGAGCGACCGATCAAGTTGCAGCTCACTGAGCTCAGCATCTACACGGGGGTACTGGACACTAGAAGATCTTCAACAGCGCATAGTGTCTCACACGCTTCAGAGTCCAGAGTATCCACAGCACCTGGCCAGAGGTCATCGGTCACCTGGTCGCACTGTACCACAGATTTCTGCTGCCTGCATCATCGGGGTGCACATGCGCAATTATATGCGGGATCAGCGTTGTCGCAGCGAGTACGACGGAGAGTGTGCAGTGCAACGCGGACAGGAGACCAGTTTGTAGAGCACAACTGGATGTCAGCAGGTGATGCAAAATCAGGATCCAAGAACGTGGAGAGGGCAATAAGATTCACCAGCGATCGTGCTCTGGAAAAAGAATTGTGATGCCTTGCCAATGTGCCCCTGAAAAGCTGCACCATTATTGAGAGAAGGTGCAGGTCTCGCTTCAATCACTGGCTGGGGTCAGGGTGCAAGAAGCTGAAGAAGAAGGAATGAATCAACGTAGTAAACATCGATGATCACGACGTAGAACTCTTCATAACATCATTCGCTCAAGTTCACGACCGATCCCCGAAGTTGCATTGCCGCAGTCTTCTTCGTGGGACATTCGGCTTCCTGTAGCTCTATCGTGGAGAGGAATATCATGACTAGCTTAACATAACCACTACATGATTCTATGCTAGTGTAGTTACTAATTCCAACATATGCGTTGTCTAGATGGAGGAAGTGGACTACACAGCGGAGCTGGGTCCGCAGGCAGGTTCGATGACGTTGCGCTTGCCCTATTGTCCTCACACGACGCTGGAGCCTGCTTCGTGTAGACTACTGAACTCTCTGTAGCACGCGTTGTGCTGACCATCACACAACGTCCACCATCCACCACTGTACTGAACACTCCACGAGCCCGTTGAAAAGGCCACGCCGATCGCATTGCGTTCTTCCTCCGAGACACACGCCCTCCGCATGTACTCGCGCCCTCCCCGCCACTGAAACAACACGGGCGAAGGTCCCCGAGGGCCATGGCAAAGGCACGGCTGGCAGTGGTGTTGGCGGCGGCGGTGCTGGCGCTTACGACCTCAGTCGCAGCGGCAGTAGCAGAGCCCAAAGGACCCGCGTGGACCACGCAGCACGAAGCAGGACGCTGCGCTCTTCGAGGCCAGTGTGGCAAACAAAGTCTGTTCGGCAAAGAGCTGCCATGTCCGGACAATGGGTTGGCAGAAGATCCATCAGAACAAGTGCGCGAGAAGCTGGTAGCCATCTGTGGCGAGCAGTGGCGCGATAGCAAGGTCTGCTGTCAGGAGGACCAGCTCGATGTGCTCAAGAGCAATCTGGACACCGCCAACAGCATCATCTCGTCGTGCGGAGCCTGCAAGAAGAACTTTTTCGACTTGTTCTGCACCTTCACCTGCTCTCCTGACCAGTCGTTGTTTGTCAATGTTACGAGTACCGTTCCCAAGGGCGACAAGTTCCTGGTAACTGAGCTGGACCATCTGGTCGGCGATGACTACGGTAGCGGTCTCTACAACAGCTGCAGCGATGTCAAATTCGGCGCTACTGGTGGAAGGGCCATGGACTTCATTGGGGGTGGTGCCAAAAACTACACACAGATGCTCAAGTTCCTGGGGGACAAGAAGCCATTCGTTGGCAGTCCGTTCCAGATCAACTTTCCTCGCCCAAGCGAAGGCTTTCCAGACATGCAGCCAATCCTCCATGAAGCTGTAGCTTGCAACACCACGGACGACAGATATCGCTGTGCTTGTGTAGACTGCGGATCAGCCTGTCCGGCTCTGCCCCAGGTCGCGGAAGCGAAACAGTGCCACGTCGGACTTCTTCCATGTCTCAGCTTTGCAGTCGTCCTCGTCTACTCTTGCTTTGTTGCTCTACTCGTGCTCGCTGTCTCTGGCCATGCAGCCGCAGCGAAGAGGAGGCAGAGCAAGAACGAGAGACTGCAGCTTCTGCAAGATGCTTCGCCCAGCGACGACGAAGATGAAGGTGACATGGTCCACGGCGTGGGCATGCTTGACCGGCCGACTAAGCAATACGTTGTCAACACCTATTGCGATCGCATCTTCAGCAACTTGGGCCGCGCATGTGCCAAGTTCCCAGCAATCACTATAGTCACCTCGGTTGTCATCGTCGCAGTCCTTTGCATTGGATGGGTGCGATTTGACCTGGAGACAGACCCAGTCAATCTCTGGGTGGCGCCAAATTCCGCTGCCGCTGCCGAGAAACGCTTCTTCGACGAAAACTTTGGTCCTTTCTTCCGCGCGGAGCAGGCATTTCTCGTCAACGATACGCTACCCTCCGGCTCAGGGCCTGTTCTTAGCTACGATACTCTCATCTGGTGGCAGGATGTGGAGCGAAGGATTCGGGCCCAAAAAAGTTTGGATGGTGGCTACACACTGAATGATGTGTGCTACCAGCCTACAGGTGACGCGTGCATCGTGCAGTCTGTGACCGGCTGGTTTGCTGGAAGCGGTATCGACAAGGACTCGTGGCGCGAACAGATAGAAAAGTGTGCGGCATCTCCTGGGGATGTGGACTGTCTGCCTGAGTTCCAATTGCCACTGCCTGCGGAACGACTCCTGGGTGGATACAATCGCACATCCGGGCCCGCCGGCGACGCGTCTGCCATGACCACCACATGGGTTGTCAAGAACTTCAATCCAGGCGACCCTGGACTCGCAAAGGCCGAGGATTGGGAGCGAAGCACAAATCGCCTGTTCCAGGACATCCAGCTCGAGGCGCAGGAGCGCGGACTGAGGCTGAGTTTCACCACTGAGATCTCGCTGGAGCAGGAGCTCAACAAGAACACCAACACCGACGCCAAGATTGTCATCATCAGCTACATCGTCATGTTCATCTATGCATCGCTGGCCCTGGGCAGCACAACCGTCACGCTGGGCACGATTCTGCGCAACCCAATTGCTGCTCTTGTCCAAAGCAAATTCATGCTTGGCATTGTGGGCATCGCCATTGTGTTGATGTCAGTCGCAGCTTCCGTCGGCCTTTTTGCAGCCTTGAGAGTGAAGGCCACGCTCATCATTGCCGAAGTGATACCTTTCCTGGTATTGGCTGTGGGCGTCGACAACATTTTCCTGATTGTTCACGAGTTTGAAAGGGTAAACATTAGTCACGCCGACGAGCCAGTTTCTGAGCGCGTTGCGCGAGCGCTGGGCCGTATGGGTCCCTCAATTCTCCTTTCCGCCTCTACTGAGACAGTCGCGTTTGCTTTGGGAGCAGCAGTCGGCATGCCTGCCGTACGAAACTTTGCAGCCTATGCTGCGGGTGCCGTTTTCATCAATGCCCTTTTGCAGGTGACGATGTTCATCTCAGTGCTGGCGCTCAACCAACAGAGGGTCGAAGATGGGCGTCTCGACTGCGTACCTTGCATCCAAGTCCGGGAGTCGAATCTTCACCACATCCCCGGTGGCTACGGTGGCGCTCCCTTTAGTGGCGCTGACGAGGAGGGCTGGCTTTCGAGATTCATTCGCAAGCGGTACGCGCCTGCCCTACTCGGCAACAAGACGCGAGTTGCCATCATCACTGTATTCCTTGGCTTCTTCGCCGCAGGCATTGCTCTTCTGCCCGAGGTTCCACTCGGACTTGACCAACGCATAGCAATTCCGTCCGACAGCTATCTCACCGACTACTTCAACGACCTTGATGCTTATTTTGGTCAAGGAGCCCCAGTGTATTTTGTGGTCAAAGACCTCAATGTCACCGCGCGATCCCACCAGCAGGAGTTGTGCGCAAGATACACCACTTGCAACGAATTTTCTCTCGCCAACATTCTCGAACAGGAACGTAAGCGGCCCGAAGTAAGCTACATTGCCGATGCGACTGCCAGCTGGATCGACGACTTCGTCCAGTGGTTGAACCCCGATGCGGGCCAGTGCTGTGTTGATGGCTCCAAGGCTTGCTTTGCTGATCGCAACCCGCCTTGGAACAATGCACTTCGCGGCATGCCGGAGGGCGCAGAGTTTGTCCACTACGCTCAGCGATGGCTCAACAGTCCAACCGGACAAGAATGCCCATATGCTGGGCAAGCAGCTTACGGAGATGCCGTCGTCATCGACGAGAAGGCATTGACAGTACCAGCCAGCCACTTCCGCACAGCACACACTCCCCTCAGCTCCCAGGCAGACTTCATCAATGCCTACGCCTCTGCTCGCCGCATCGCCAAAGAGATCAGCGACCGCAACGATATTGAGGTATTCCCCTACAGCAAGTTCTACATCTTCTTCGATCAGTACGCCACGATTGTGCAGCTGTCCACCGCCCTCGTTGGCGCTGCGCTGGCATTCATCCTGGTAATCACCACAATCCTCCTGGGCTCGATCACGACCGCGATCATTGTCACCATTACCGTCATTATGATAGTGGTCGATATCGTCGGGACGATGGCACTGGTCGGCGTATCTCTAAACGCTGTCAGCCTGGTCAACATCATCATTTGTGTTGGAATCGGTGTTGAGTTCTGCGCCCACATTGCACGCGCCTTCACCATTCCATCTGCGTCCATATTGGAACGAGCCCACAGCAGGTTCCGAGGGAGAGAAGCACGTGCATGGGCTGCTCTGGTCAATGTCGGTGGCAGTGTCTTCTCTGGCATCACAATCACCAAACTACTGGGCGTGTTTGTTCTGGCTTTCACGCGCAGCAAAATCTTCGAAATCTACTACTTCCGGGTCTGGTTGGCGCTTGTGATCTGGGCTGCACTACACGCGCTCGTGTTCCTTCCTGTCGTACTTAGCCTCTTCGGCGGCAAAGGTGAGCTGATGTGACGCGTGATCTATGCTGTGTAATGCCCAACAACTGACGTGCATTAGGTTACATTGACCCCGATGACTCTGGAGGACTGGAGCAGGACCTTGCGAGTCGAAGGTATAGGGCACTCCTGCCCGATGAAGAATATGACAGCGATGACTTTTGAGCGCGTTATTGGCAACTGCCAATCAATCAGGCTTGTCAGAACATAGCTGAAGAAATTATCGAAGATGATCATCGACATATTTGTCGTCGACTAAGTTTGGCCCTGAATCTGTTGTTGAAGCTTATTATAATGTACAGCACCTGACGCGAATGAAAGCGCACTGCCGCCTGATACCCATCCATTATTGCCAATATCGACCAGAAAGGCTGTTCTCCTCAGCAGATTGTCGGACATGGATCTCACACACCAATAGACAGGACAAGTGAGACAAGCAAGCAAAAAAAGCGAGCAGCCGTGATGACTTCCGTCGACACATGCAGATTGCGTTGTTGAGATTGTGCTGCTGCAACGTTCCAGATATTCTTCCACCCACGGCCGTGTGCTACCCCCAGCCCCCATGCCCCCCCATTCCGGACGGTGTTTTGTGTGCTGCGAACGTCGTGTCACTCACACTTGTGACTTGTGTGCGAGCATACACCGCGTTGGGCATGCATGAATATCTGAGAGCAACAAGTTGCAACAGACCCGAGTACTCGAGAGCGGAGGTTGCAGTCTCACTCGGAAGGCACATGGTTGGTAGCTTTAGTTCTATGCAGGTGCAAAGAGCAACGTAGTGCAATGAATATCGTGGTTGGTAGTAGTAAAAGATTGATGGTATTTGGCTATGCACCATAAAACGCCGTGTAAACTGCCCTCGTGGGCGTCTGGTCCTATAAAAAACTCCAATTCGTAAGATCCGACGCAACGATAGCTCATCTTCAGCCATGGCAGGTTCGTGCCAATTATGTTCGTGCAAACAAATCGCAAAGCCAATTCCTTTCCCTCCACACTCTTTCAAACGTTGGGCGTCCCGACAAGATGTGAGTCTTATGTTCGGCGCAAAAAGAGTGTCAACCAGCCCAACAGCCGGTAGCCGCAAATAATGCCAATCATGATGCCGACCCATTTGCCAGTCTCGCCCGTCTTGTAACCGTAATTTCGTAGCACGCCGGTTCCGGCAATCATGCATTGGTGAGCAAGCTCAGTTTCGTACATGCATGAGCACTCTCCTTGCGAGTTAGTGCCGCAGGTGAAGTTTCGTTGACCAAACTCATTAACCATCATGCCCTGGAACACATAGGACTGGTAGTCGATGTAGTGGAACACGTAGCGCCAGAAAGGGTTGAGAGTTTGTGGAGGCACGAGGAAACCTCCCGTGCACATCCAGAGACCGTTTGCAAAGGCGGTGCCAGCAAGGGCGACAACAAAGATGGGAATCAGGGAGCTGATCAGGACCACCAAGGATTCGGCTGCGATGAGATCCAAGAATAGCCACATGACCCAGGTGAAAAAGGCCTCGGCAGTGGGCCGGAAGTTGGAAAGCCAGTATGCTACAATGGAAAAGAGCATGGCGATCAAAAACAAGTAGGGGATACCCGTGATGAAGTTAGCCAGCAGGAATGAGCTGGGGCCGTAGAGACCGTTGGCGCGCTCCTTGATGAATAGTGCGCGGTCCTCGAGGAATGCTGGGATGTATGCAACCGCCATGAAGGACATGAACGCGCCACCAAAGAAGATGGCGTTGATGAAGGACTGAATGTTGCTCTGATCCGGGTTGAGTCGTAGCCAGATAGTACCCATCATGACCGCCAGGCCCATGTACATGGCGATTCGAATGCCGTATGCAATGATATCGCGGTACGACTTGATGAAAGATCGGTGAATCAGAGCAATTGGGATGGCAAATTGACCGGCGGATTCTTCCTTGGTCTCAGCGTTGACGTCGGTGTCCATGGAGTTGCGGGCCATTTCGTCGGTGAGCTCAGAAATAGTAGCAGTAGCCAACCGAGACTTGTGCCATGAAGAGTGCACCATGTTCAGCTGCTGGTCGACTTCACTCCTGTCCCTTGCGAAATCGGTGTTGACGAAATCAATGATAAACTCGGCCGGGTTCATGTATAGCGGGATAGGGAAGCCGCAAGCATCGAAATAGGGCTGTACCTCCGAGACAGGCCCGCTGTATGCAGTGCCACCTTGCGAGAGCAGTAAAAGCTTGTCGAACATGGCGAACGTCGACGTCGAAGGTTGATGTATAGATGCGATTACGATGAGCTGCAAAATGTGGTCAGTAGGTAATGAGCGACTGAGCGTGGGTCCCACATACGTTATACTTCTTCGCAATGTCCTTGACGAACGAGATGACCTCGAACGAGGCCGCGGAATCCAGACCAGAAGTGGGCTCGTCCAAGAACAGCAATTTCGGGCTGGTGATGAGCTGAGCTGCGACCGACACACGACGCTTCTGACCACCGGAGATACCCTTCCTGATAGGTGTTCCGATCAGGTTGTTCGCCTGGCCTTGCAGACCAAAGGCTGTGAGCAAAGCTTCGATTCGTTGGATGCGCTCCAGTTTGCTGACGGACTTGGGCAGCGACAGACGTGCGGCGAAGTTGAGCGTCTCGCGCACCGTCAGGGATCCGACCAAGGCATCTTCCTGCTCGACATAGGCAGAGATGCGGCGGAATGTCTTGGGGTTGGCTGTTGAGCCGTTGATGTAAATGGCCGCCTTGACGTTGGCTGCAAGTGCGTGGGTGCGGTGCGCAAGGACGTTCAGCAGGGTGGATTTGCCAGAACCTCTGCAGGGCGGTCAGTCACTCCTCGAAGCTGTTACTAGCAGTGGCTCGACTTACGAAGGTCCCATCAACGCCAGCAGCTCACCTGCCTTGACGATGCCGCTGATGTCGGAAAGAATGGTCTTTGGCTGTTGCGACTGGCGGTCCTTGACGGAGACACTAACTCCTTTCCATCCGAAGCTGCGGATATTCGTGTTGGTGAGCTGGGCGTAGTCGCCACCGATCATCTTTTCGATGTCGGACATTTTGGAATAGCTGCTGCGATCTCGTCGAGCCGCAGTGTCGAGATGTTGGGCCAGATTGATGGTGCGCGGAGGATGATGTTAGTGATGGCAGGTCGGACAGAGCAGGTGGTGCGTGTGTCGGAGAGTCCAGCTGTCCGGTCAGTGCGGTGGTGGTCGCGTGTATAGTGTTGGGCAAGTACAACGTTGGGGATCACGCGAAGCCAAAAGCAGATCCAGTGGGTATAAGTGAGCAGTGGGCTGGTGTGCACAGCACAGCAGTAGTGGTGTGTATGTGTGTAGAGCACGACGGCTACCGTCCGTGGCACGTAGCAAGGGCGTGCGAAGTGGTGGATGCCCCGAGCCGGAAGGATGGAGAGGAAGATACAACGATGGTGAGGATGAAGATGGGGAAGTTGGGTGAAGAAGACGTAACAGGTCGTGCAGAGAGGCGCTCTTAAACCCGCTATAGGAGGTAGCGCCTTAATACGCTAGTACTAGCCCCGTTCCGATAGTAGATAATACGGCGAACTCTACTATAGGGTAACTACCGGTCGGGGTTACTACTATAAGAGTAAGGTAGCTACGCCCTATAGCGGAGTCGCCTACTAGTAGTTCGCTAGCTATAGCTAGTTTACCGGCGCGTATACTAAAGGAGGTAAATATAACGGCTATAATTAAGTTTATAGATAAGTAGTAGGCCAAATTATACGATAACGTACTAGATAGCTTTAAATAGGCCGATACGGATAAGGTAAATAATATAGAGCTAGAGTTAGAAACCTACGATAGGACTAAGAATAGTACGTAGCGTAAGCGGAAGGTAGCCTACTAATAGGATAAGCCCTCTCTAGAGAGTATAGCGGAGTACTTAGACAACTACTATAACGCCCTAAAGTATAGTATATCTAAAGCTAAGTAGTATAAGATTATATAAAAGGAACTTATAAAGTATCGTAGCCTAGTTATTACGTCGCTCTATCGTATAGTATCTAGTAGCTCTAATAGCGTATTAAAGCCTCTAATCGTCGGTTAGATTCTAGTACGAATTAACTAGTAGAAGCGGCGTAAGGTTAGTATAGGCCGTAATCGTAACGAGTTCGAGCGTAGGCTAGACTCGTTAATTACTAAGATTAAGGCCTACGAGTAAGAACGAAATAGGCTCTTATAGAATTATAAGGCGGCTATTATCTAGGCTAAGGCACGTAAGGAGTTTAAGGCGTCTTAGATTCGAGCGTCTACTATAGAGAACGCCCCTTCTAATCTACGCAATATCGGAGGGCTTCTAAGTAAACGCCGTTAAGCGCTAGACGTAGAGGATCGTATAAAGGAACGCTATTAAGTATTATTAGATAGTATACTAAAATAGTCTAGAGAGTTAGTAGCGGCTCGTAAGGCGGCGGATATAGCTCGTAAGAGAGAACGGCGTAATAAGAAGCGTCGGTAGTTCGAGGACGAGATAGTACTACGGCGTAAGAAGCTCGCGTAGTCGTAGAAACTAGTAGAATTATAGGGCCGCGTAGAGTTACTAGAATTAAGTATATTAGGGCTATATAATAAAGTCGACTCGAATTAGGCGGCCTTAACAGAGTTACTTCTCTTAATAAAACAGTAGTAGTAGGGCGGTTCGAATAGTATACCGTATAGTATATAACGCGGATTAGTAAGTTAATAGAGTTATTATAGTATATAGTACGTTAAGACGTATAGTTAGAATTAAAGCTCTCGCCTATAGAATTAGCGTTATTATCTCTAAAAAAGTAAAGAGATTATAGTAATATAGTAACGGGACTTCCCCTAAATTTAGCGCTATTTTATATACAAAATATACTAGTAAACTCCGTATATCCTAAACTAATATCCTTACCGTCTTAATAGGTTTATACTCGTAAAAACAGTAATATTATACTACCGTACTCGTAGCCGTAGCCGTAGCTTAACTTTATCTTATTAACGCCCTATTAACTCGTAACTACTTACTACTCGTATATACTATATACTATCGATTCTATTACGCGCGCTATCCCTCCGCCTATTCTACTCTCCGTAGGACGACTTCCGACTTCTCCGAGGCTACCGCGGCTACTTAATCTTCTATAGCGCGCCCTATAAGATAGTCCTCGAGGATAGGTAGTAGGTATTAGAATATACTATTTATAGTACCCTATTTGTCCTCCTTATAGAAACGTAGACACGTAAGGTAGTTCTATAGTAAGATAGATACTAAGAAGTACTAGCCTACTACTTAAACTATAGATCGGAGTGCCTTACTAAAGTATAGATAGGTAAACTAGGTAAAGTTATTCCTAAAGGCTATTTCTATACTAATCCGGCTCTTAGATAACTAGTAATTCTAAGTACGTTATTCGTCCGTTAAGAACTACTAACCGGCTTCGTATCTAATAGGTTTAATTACTCCGTACTAGCCTAAATAAGTACTATCGCTAAAGAGGAATAATATAGGCATTCTAGGATTAGCTAAGGCGATATTCTATAGTTTTTCCTAGACAATACTACCGGCGTAGATTATACCGTCGTTTATAGGCCCTAAGTTAGGTATAGTAGTATAAATAACTAGTCTATCTAGCGTAGTAATAGCCTATAGCTTCTAGCTATTTATACCGTAATACCCGGAATACGTAGCTAGCTAGAACCCGTTATCGACTAGCCTATAGAATTCTAGGAACGTCCTATCTATAAACCCCTATATCTATCCCGTACTATAGCCTATATCCTCTACTATCCGCGTATAGCGCGCTATTATAGCTCGGTTATTAAGCGTAGGCTACTAATAGACGAGATTACCGAAGTTCTAATATATATAATTAATAGTACTATTAAATATACGACTAATCTACGACGTACTACGGCCGAATTTAGGGAAATTATAGTACCTTACTAGATAGGCTAAACGCCTATAAACTAGGTATAACGCCTTCTCTAAATTATATACGTAATACGAGTTACGTCCGTTACGTACTTTAATTCCTTCTTTACTAAGTAATAGTACGGCCAAACGACTAAGATACTTAGGGTAGAATCGATAGTCCTTCCGGTAGTTTATACGATCTAAATTAGCTAGGTTCTACTCGTTATAGTACGTATACGAGTACTATTCTTAATTAGGCCTATACCTAACGCTATTCTATATATTTAGGACCTCTTATTCTTCCTCTACTATTAGCGCAAGTAGCGCTATAAACTATAGCTCTATATCCGGATCTATAGTAAGTAAGTAAAGTTATAGGTTATAGGTAATACGACTATAATTAATATTACTCTACGCGAATATAATACGCTAGAATCATGGTTTAAGCTATAAATAATACTATCTACTAAGGCGCTAACAGCTACGGAATAACGTTTAGTACTAACAATAACTACTGCGCTAACTCACTCACTCCGGCGGCCGCGGCGATAAGGTTCACGCGAGTTTTAGCATCTATAGAAATCCTCTAATGCGTTGGGTGCACGAAAAGGCGCCGCCCGTTGCACGCCGTCGAGCCCGGCGAGGGCATCTGCGCAGGGCAGGGGCCGTCGTGGGTCGTAGGCGACGGACGCATCTGATCGCAAAAAGCTACTGGTCGTCTTCATCCCGGGCTGCGATGGCTGCACTGTCGTCCGCAAGCTTGCCCCTGCACGCTACTGTTTCACGCGCCAGCGACAAATCAGAGCAGATGCGTTCCTGCCAAGTCTGCTGCAGCTGCTGCAGTAGCGGACCCACAGCAGTGCGACCCGAATAGCTCCAGACAAACTCTGCGCGCCAGGCACTCCCGTCATGGCTGATTCAGGTACCGTGTCCGTGGAGGGGTCCTCGCCGCCGAGAGGGCTGCGTGTGCTTATTAGGTCGATGTTCGGACGGAGTGAGCGCAGTGGAGGTCGTCTCAGGAGGGGAGGTGATGCCTGCGTAGTTCGACGCCGCACAACGCAGGCCCCAGCAGCGGAAGCTGCAGTTTGCGCGGGTCCGTCGCCAACGCCACAGCAGCGCTGTCACGCAATCTTCGCACGGCTGCGTGCATCCTGTCTTCCCCGCCGTGTGCTCGCCGCCGTCGCGGGCCAGGGTGTGCGCTCGCTTGACCGCGCCCGACCGACCACGCGTGATCGCACCGAATTCTGGCCGCTGCCCGCCTAGCCTAGGAGGCTGCTAGTCGCCGAGCGGATGGCTGCTGCTGCGTCGAGGGCAAAAGCCAGACGCCAGAAGTGCACCGCGGCGGCGAGATGAGCCTGTGGCAAGATCGGCAGAAAGGGGCCCCAGTGAGAACGCGGCCACGAAGGAGAGTTGGGCGTGGTGCACATTGAGGCGCTCCTCGCGCGAAGCATCTCGTATGTCTCGGCAGGCCGCCTAGCCGTATCGGGAGCAAGTCCATGCGCAGGCTGCACTCCCCCTGAGTCCCTGTGCATCCTGACACACACATGATTAAATGCCGACGCTGCTAGCGCACGATGCGATCGGCAGCAGTCGACTGCGTTTCTGGCAGTCGCACAGACATACGAAAGAATCAGTGGCAGGAGGGAGTTTGATGATGGTGGTGAGGGAGGGAAAGAGCGTTCTGGGCAATGTTCCCCACACGCCGCCGACGGATACGGACAGCAGCCCATCTGGCAGTCAAACGTCAAACGCTGCTGTCTGCACACACTGCCGTGAAGGAGGCTGCCAGCATCAGCATCAGCATCAGCATCATCATCATCATCATCATCATCGTCATCATCTGCCGGAGACGCTGCTCACACACACTGCACACCTCGTCGCGTCGGTTGGTGGCACAACGAGCAACAACGGACCAACGGCGCTGGCAGCGACGATGCCCACGACGACTGATGAACATGCTGCCAACTACTGCACAACCGGCCGCGTGGGTCGCAGAGGGCATGAGTCTGTGACGGTCTGTTCGCTGCCGGCTCCCGGGTTACAATCCACACCCCGTTCCCAATCCACCGCAAGGTTTCGCTGCAAGTCCGCATTTGCCTCGTCGCGCAGACGCATATGATGGCGCCTGAGTCGCTCCAGCATCGCCACCCTACAACAAAACAACAACAAGCCAATCGCCCACCAGACGCTTGTCATGTGGCCACTGATGATCACGACCGAATCATGCGTCGCGCACAAGAAGAGTGAGTGCGCGCGCGCATCACCATCAACATTAAAATCATCACATTCATCGTCGTCTCATATGATCAATCTGACTTTTGCTCAGGAGGCATGGTCGCGAGTCTAAACGGCCTTCTTTAGCACACGCCGTCATCCCTTTGACCAAGACCAAGGTCGCCCAAAATGGGCGTAGAGCGCACGGACGCCGGTGATTCCTAGTGAGGACATCCCAGAGGCCCGCTCCTCCAATGGGTGCGTCGCCTGCACTCATCTGTCACGTCGTTCTGCTACTGGTCCCGTCGACGTCGCTGTCGGCACCTGTCCGCTTCGCTTCACAGGCCTGTGACTTTCCCTGCTCTGTTCCAACGCACCCCAGTCGGCCTGGATCGCACGTCGCTGCACTCATTCGTCTTCAACACATCTCATCATCAACCCGTTCATCTCGTTGACGTTACCGTTTGCCGCGTGGCACACCCTTTGATCGATCATCAACAACCATCGAGCCTGGATCCCTCGCCACTTTGTCTCTGTCTGGACTCACGAGCCATTTCCAGGACATGAAGCGGTGCGAACACCACACCTTCCTGTGACATGTTCGACGCGAAGAAAACCACCACAATGGACATCGAACGGCACATTCTCGATGCTGTCTTGACAGTTTCCACTCCGGGCTCACCACGACCTCGGGACGCCGCGAGCACCATCTCGCAGCAACGATCACCGTTGACTTCCCACTTTACGCCGAGCCATCACAATGCCAATTCGTCGGCCGAGGATGTCTCGACAACAAGTGAATCGGGAAACGAGCGTGACTACCAAACCGACTTCACCACGCCGGAATCCTCAGAATCATGTGCCGAGGACCTGCAGCCAGACGATGTGGAAGACTTTCGAGACCGAGAATATCCACAGATGGTTGGAAAAGTATATCTCGATCACGGAGGCGCAACTGTAAGTGCTTCACATAATAACGCACTCATCCTCGCGACTGACAGTGTTTGCCAGCAATATGCCCAGTCAATGATCAACGCCTGGTGCGCCGATATGACTTCCAATCTTTATGGCAATCCTCACTCTGCGTCCACTCCCTCTGCCATTGCTGGTCATCGGGTCGACACCATTCGAGAGCGTACATTGCGCTTTTTCAATGCTGATCCTGAAGAGTTTGACCTCGTGTTCGTTGCGAATTCTACTGCGGCCATTAAGATGGTGGCCGAATGCTTCAAAGACTATGCTGCTGCGAGCAACACCCCGGTGTGGTACGGATACCACAGAGACGCCCACACATCGCTGGTCGGAGTACGAGAATCGACCAAGATGCACCGCTGTTTCACAAGCGACGAGGAAGTGGACATTTGGATCAATAGTGGTGGGCTAGGTGGCCCTCGAGCGAGACAGTTGGGTCTGTTTGCGTATCCAGGACAGTCCAACATGACTGGTCGGCGACTTCCACTCAGCTGGTGAGTATATGTGCTGTGTATCGGTCCTGGATTCGAGACTTACTGACGGATCTGCAGGCCTGGCCGCATTCGGAAGTCGTTCCACAAGGCTGTGACATACACTCTTCTAGACGCGGCTGCTCTCGCGAGCACTGCACCATTGGACCTGTCCGACCCTGCGACTGCTCCCGATTTCGTCGCGTTGTCCTTTTACAAAATCTTTGGCTGGCCCGACATTGGTGCTCTCATTGTGAGGAAGGACTCAGCTCACGTGCTGGAAAAGCGCAAGTACTTCGGCGGTGGCACCGTCGAAATGGTCGTTGCGGTCAACGACACGTGGCACGCAAAGAAGGATACGTCCATTCACGACCGGCTAGAAGACGGCACCTTGCCCTATCACTCAATTATAGCCTTGGACCACGCGATCGATACTCATGAGCGGTTATACGGACCCAACCCCATGAAATTCATCTCGCATCACACTTCACAGCTGGCACGCCGTATGTACGATGGCTTGTCACAGATGAAGCACGCCAACGGTTTGCCGGTGTGTCGCATCTACAAAGACGACAGCGCCGTGTACGGCGACCCGAGTGTGCAGGGTGCGACTATAGCTTTCAACATCCAGCGCGCGGATGGCAGCTTAGTAGGCTTCGAGGATGTTGAAGAAGCCGCCGACGAGCGCCTCATTTACATTCGCAGTGGCTCCTTGTGCAATCCCGGTGGTGTCGCGACCTATCTCGACTGGAGTCCTCCGGAAATGAAGGCTGCTTTTGCTGCAGGGCATCGATGCTCGAATCCCACCCAGATAATGCTGGGGAAGGCCACTGGTGTCTGTCGTGTCAGTCTGGGAGCCATGAACACTGCATCCGACGTCACTGTGCTGCTGAATTTCATTACTGAAGTATATCAGTCAAACAGAGTCGACGAGCGTATCAAGACGACCGTCGGTGGGTCCTTGATGAGCTCCGACTTGGCGTATCAGCCTGGTCAACTACCCAACCTCAACATACCGCAGAACCACGGATCATCCACCACTCCCAGTACGGCAGCGAGCAATAACGGCAGCGACAATGGATGGGAGGCGGCAGGCCTCTCAATTCCGCAAATCTACAGTACTGATCGGTCGCGAGCGCCGCCTTTCATTCCTTCGGACTACGTCAAACTCCGGAAGCCGTGGGAAGAAGAAAATCGCAAGCAAACGCCCAACTATGCTGCCATGGAGATCAAAGTACGAGAGCTGGAAGACGCCAGCACCTTCTCCCGGAACCCTACCCCCAGTGTGAAGGCTAGAAAGTTCGGCAGAAGCGTCGTCAACCTGCTCCGGACCAAGAGTCACGCACAGCAAGAAGTGCGTCCCACACCGCCGCCACCGCGGTAAGAAGTCTGCTCGTGGCAGCTTAGCTTGCCAGTCCGCCATTTGGAGGCACACAAAATTGATTGTGCCGCAAACATTTCTCATTCACGCTAGACGCGCAGAAGTCGCATCGAAGCCCTATTTGTGAGGCAGATGCACAGTTTTGGATACAACAGAAGTTTGTTTTGCCATGGCAACATGGTCACGGCGGCGGCGGAGGCTGTGTTCGCACAATGCGATTCTGGATACCACAGGACTCCCGAATCGATTGTGCCTGGGAATAGCATGGCGTCCACAGGAATCTCTTTGTGACATTTACGATACCATTGAGGAGAAGTGATTTTTTCAACTTTGTTTATACGCAGGAGAAGGGAGGGACAGAACATCAGATGTGATGAGAAAGATGAACATCTTGATGCAGTGTCGAAATGTATAGCAGCAGTCGGTCGGTAGTGACCAGTAATGCCATTCACCTACAGCAGGTGTTCTTGGCCCAGAGTGGGCTCGCAGTAGAAGCATAGCAGGTTCGATGCGAGAAGACGTGAGGTGGGCAGATGCGCCAAAGGAGCCATGTCCGAGATCAGTCCGCATCGCCATCTCTTCCATTTCGTTACCACCACAATAGCCATGTCATGTCGCCATCAGTCTCAGCCAGGTTACGAGCATGGCCTGATCGATACAGGCATCACCATCAGATGACACTTCTTCCGACCCACCTGGCGCCATAGTACTGTATGATTGTTGCTCACGAGGGAAGGCGGTTGTCATCGATCTGCCGCTTGTCTTCCATAGTGCAAGGCGCTCTGCACACAGATCTGATTCCGGGATGATGTGATCCGGTTTCGCCAGTGTCCACCTTGCCTGCGAACCGGGTCCGTGGATTTCTTCCCTCTTTTTTGCCCGCATAGGATCATAAAGCAGTGTGGATACGGCAGGTGACACGGGCATGTAATTAATAAAAGTGGCGTACGTCTGCTGTCATCAGCTATCATCAGTTCGGATGAGAAGAGGATCCACAACTCCTGCAATCATCATGCTAGGACGTGCATGTGTCCTGCGTGAGCCGTGATCCGCGACCCACTTTCTCCTCCACTGCTGGGCTCGCGGCAGCTCAATCGTGCATGTACACTGTACGATAGACTCCTTTCTGCACTCAAACAATGTAGCACAGCACAAGATGAATGTATCGCTCGCCGGGCCCTTTTCCGTCGCGCTACCGGCAGTGGCAGGCCTCTGGGAACTTCTGCCCACAGCGCCCTGCATCCGGACACACTGTGTCGTCTCTTAGCTTACACACTCGTTGTTCAAAGCAAGACTCTCGCAGCCAAGTGCAACCGGGCCAGAGAAACCGGGTTTGGTCGTCGCGAAGGTGTGATCGTTTGATCGCCCCGCCCCTTTGGTCGTTCGTGCAAGGGTCTTGCACGCAAGAGAAATCCAGTTCGGAACGGAACCCGATCGATCTGACAGGTACGATGGCATGCGAATCGACATGTTTTTACTTGCTATCATTCAAGTTGGCGCACATCATGATTTCGGCCAACTCATCAGAGTGCAGGCGTGTCCCTGGTGCAGAGTTCAGCTGTACTGTGCCTTTTCGGCCATCACCTTGGCGGGGGACGAGTCGAGGTTTCCGACTGCCAGAAATGACTGATGAGTAGGTAGACTGAATCGATCAGTGCGAATCTTGCGACTCATCACGGAATGTACGAGTGCCGTCTAGGATCTCGTAGGCGCAACTTAGGAATCAGGATTTCTTGTGAGCATGAGTTACTGATGAGTTCCCAGACGCGTGTTCTGGAGAAGCCAGAACGGCCACGCAGCAGCCTGGCGGTCAAAGACTCAGAAGTGGGCTGCTGCCATATCCTCGCGTTGAACGACCCAGTTTTGTTCAGCCTTGGCTGGATGTTGGCGGGTTGCAATGGCAAAGAGTGCAGTTTCCGGCGGACGGAGTGTTGTGCTGCTGGTGTGGACTGGAAAACGTAGCCAACTTGCTGTCGAGTCCGAAGAACTGAGCGAGCAAGTAGCCGATGAAGAACCGTGGATGATATGTGCGTGTGCAGCGTGTCGACGCGTCGAAGGCAACGCAAGTGGCGGTGAATGCGAAAACTGGACCCTGAGGAAGGAGGTGACTTAGCGTGAGCGGATCTTTCCGCACTTTGGCTTCAGAGTCGGCATTATTACATCCTCTACACACTCACCTCTTGGTCAAATGCCTCGAATATTGTCTGACTAGGTATTTTGTAGCCAGTTTTTGAGTCCTTGCAATTTTGAGCTCTCAAGACAAGGCGGGTGATGTGGCAGATCGAAGCTGAAGAAATGCGGCCGGACCCGTAAATTCGGTCATGCTAGGGCAGGAGCGAGTGGGGGTCCAAACAAATTTATCTCAGAAATTATCTCTACTGCTTCGAAGCTGCAGCTCCCACTTGCTTCCTTCGACACCAACACAGATCGAAGTCATGGAGTCCGAAATTGTGACGTTGCTCAGCAACCTGACTGAGCCCGACACCAACAAGGTGAAGCACGCCACTTCGCAGCTCAACCAGAACTACTACAAGCGACCGGAATCGGTCATTGCGCTGCTCAATGTGGTCATCAACCACCCTCAGGCCGAACTGCGCCAGTTGGCGTCGGTCGAGGTGCGCAAGCTCGTGGTCAAGCACTGGGCGGCACTGCCCGAAGAGCAAAAGCCACAGCTGCGCGAGCAATTGCTGAAGAGCACCATCGATGAGCAGCAACAGCTGGCTCGTCACAGCAAGGCCCGTGTGATTGCCGCTATTGCCAAAGTCGACCTGGAAGATGGTCAGTGGGCCGACTTGCCCGGCATCCTTCAGCAGGCTGCCACCAGCGAGACTGCCCACCACCGCGAGGTCGGCGTGTACATTATCTACACTCTGCTGGAGACCATGCCAGATGTCTTCCAGGAGAACATGTCCCAAATGCTGACCCTCTTCAACCGCACCATTCAGGACCCCGAGTCCATTGACGTACGCGTCAACACCATGCTGGCCCTGTCGGAGCTCGCAATGGTGCTTGACACCGAAGAGGATGTCAATAGCTTGAAGAACTTCCAAAGCACGATCCCACACATGGTCAAGGTGCTGCAGAGCACGATTGAAGGAGAGGATGATGAACACACCATGCAGGCATTCGATGTGTTCAACAAGCTGTTGAGCTACGAGAGTGCTTTCTTGAACGCGCACTTTGGAGAGCTGCTGCAGTTCTTCATGCAGGTGTCTGCCAACTCGGAGATTGACGACGATGTCCGGTCACAGGGTCTTTCGTTCTTGATGCAAGCGGTTCGCTACCGAAAGCTCAAGGTGCAGAGTTTGAAGGTGGGCGAGCACTTGACCAAGATGTGCTTGCAAATCGCAACCGAGCTCGACGAGCTTCCAGAAGAGGAGGATGACATTTCACCTGCACGATCTGCGCTTGGACTTCTCGATATACTCAGCGAAAGCCTGCCACCGAGCCAGGTTGCCGTGCCTTTGCTCAAGGCAATTGGGCCTTTCGTTCAAGACAGCCGTCCAGAATACAGACGGGCTGGAATACTCGCGCTCGGAATGTGTGTCGAGGGTGCACCAGACTTTATTGCTACTCAGCTCAAGGAGATTCTGCCTCTCGTTCTCCACCTGCTCGAGGACCCAGCAACTACAGTCCGCAGTGCTGCGTTGAATGGTGTTTCACGCTTGGCGGATGATCTTGCCGAAGACATGGGCAAGGAGCACGCCAAACTCATTCCTGCGCTCATCCGCAACTTCGACATGGCATTGCAGGGCATGCGCAACACACAGCCAGACAGCAAAGAGCACGATCTGAACACACACATCGTCAAGGCTAGTGCCATGGCCGTGGACTCTTTGATTGAAGGGCTGGACGCTGAGGACGCCGCCAAGTACATCAACGAGCTCATGCCACGATTTGCAATGCTTCTGGAGCATGACGACCACAAGGTGCAGATGGCAGCCGTGAGCGCTATCGGTAGTATCGCCAGCGCTTCAGAGGCCGCTTTCCAGCCCTACTTCGAAAAGACCATGCAAACCCTCGGCAAGTACATCGACATCAAGAGCAGCGAGGACGAACTTGAGCTTCGAAGCATGGTCATCGACTCGTTGGGCAAGGTCGCAAGCGCTGTCGGACCCGAAGCATTCCAGCAATTCGTCAGGCCTTTGATGCACGCGAGCGAGGAAGGATTGCACCTGGACAATCAGAGACTCAAGGAGACCAGTTTCATCCTGTGGAGCACGCTGGCCAGAGTGTATGAGGAGAACTTTGAGCCATTCTTGGAAGGAGTCGTCCAGGCTCTCTTTGCCTGTCTCGATCAAGAAGAGACCGACTCTGAAGTCCAGCTTGGAGCAGAGGCGTCAGACCTCATCGGCCAGGAGATCACTATTGCCGGCAAGAAGATCAAGGTCGCAGGTGCAAACGGCCACAATGAGGGCGACGAGATTGACGAGGAGGAAGTCATTCGCGCCATGATGGAGACCGAAGACGAGGACGACGACGATTGGGACGACCTTGGCGCAGTGACTGCTGTCGCCATGGAAAAGGAGATCGCCGTCGAGGTACTCGGTGACGTTCTCACGCACACGAAGGGCAAGTTCCTGCCATTTATGCAGAAGACGATCGAGATGACCATTCCTCTCCTCGAGCACACGTTCGAGGGCGTCCGCAAGAGCGCCATCAGCACTTTGTGGCGCGCATTCGCCTGTCTGTGGGGACAAGCTGAGGATGGTGGCATGCAAAAGTGGCAGCCTGGTCTTCCGCTGAAGGTGAAGCCAACTGCTGATCTCGAGAAGCTGGGCGATCTTGTCATGAAGGGCACACTTTCTCTTTGGGAGGAAGAGATGGACCGGTGAGTTATCGTCTTGCTGTTGCTGGAACGTACACCCTCGCTAACGATGAAACAGTGCCACTGTCACCGAGATCAACCGCAACTTGGCTGCAACGCTCAAACTATGCGGTCCTGCAGTCCTTGCTCCAGCCTCCGGCGAGAGCCAATCTACGCCGCTGGAACAGATCACAGGTGCCGTTATGCTCATGCTGCAACGCAGCCACCCTTGCCAAAAGGATGAGGACGAATTCGATGAGCCAGCTTTGATCGAGGGCGAGACTGCCGAGTATGACTGGTTGGTGATCGAGACTGCCATGGAGGTCATCACTGCCTTAGCCACAGCACTTGGGCCACAATTCGGCGAGCTGTGGAAGATTTTTGAGTCGCCAATCGTAAAGTACTGCTCATCACAAGAGCGCTTCGAACGCTCGGCTGCTGTCGGTACCATGGGCGAGTGCATCGAGTCGATGGGCGCTGCATGCACACCGTACACACCACGCATGTTCAAGCTGCTGCTCAAGCGTCTGAGCGATGAAGATTCAGAGGCCAAGAGCAACGCCGCCTTTGGCATGGGTCTACTGTGCCTCCACAGCACCGACGACAAGGAGACGATCCCCAACTACAACACAATTCTTGGACTTCTCGAGCCCCTGCTGCACAGGAACAACAGCGGCAACGAGTCCGAGGCTCGTCTTCTTGACAATGCCGCCGGGTGTGTCAGCCGCATGATCCAAAAGTCGCCCGAGAGTGTGCCTCTCGCCCAGGTCCTCCCTCACTTGGTGGAGCTTCTGCCCCTCAAGGAGGACTTCCGCGAGAACGAGCCCGTGTTCGATATGATCATCAGCCTCTACCAGGCCCAGAACACCGTCATTCAAGGCTTGACCGACAAGCTGTTGCCGGTGTTCGAGCAGGTCTTGCAGCCACCTGAGGACCAAATTAGCGAAGAGCTCAGAGCCAAGCTGACCCAGCTGGGGCAGTACCTTCGCGGTTAGGCGGTGATGGAAACGGCATTGAATAGAACCTAGATGGCACCTAATGGAGTAGAGTAGCGTGGCATGTAGAGAGATACCCAAAATTGCCCCAAAGTGAAAAGCAATTGCTGATGCATGAGATAATCACACTCTCTTTCTGTTCTGTCTACATGTTGCACTATCGTAGAGGAACCTCAGTAATATTCTATCGCACAGCCTCTTTGAGTACTCGCGGACTACTGCGTCCATTGAGGGGCCGCTTGCCATTTACATTCAACGTGGTAGACTCCGACTGCGTGGCTGTAGCTGTAGCTGTAGTTGGGGATGCTGCATTGCTTAGCGTTTCGTCGACTCTGCGTCTCTTCGCTCCTGCGTCTCCATATCGAGAGTGATTATCGTCCATTTCACCCTCCGCGTCGGCATCGTGGCGAGGGGTGGCTTCATCCTCGGCGGCACCGACGACGGTGCCAGGATTAGGTGGCGTTTCATAGGAGACGGAGGGGACCTCATGGTGTGATTCTTGGGTCTGCATACGTGGCAGCGGTCCACCGATGCTCCATACAGAGCCTGTCATAACCATGTCGTCGCGTAGATTGTGTCTCATAGGTTCTGCATAAGTTTGCGCCTGGTAGGTCGCGGCGCTCTGCGGCGCCCGGGGAGGTCTTGTATTCGCGCGAATTTTTGCCCGCCAGTTCGAGATGAGAGTTTCTGGGTTGTAGTCCGCCGCAACAGCAGCGGACAATGAGCCCGAACTTTTCATTTCCTTCATGACTGCGGAAGAGACAGCGATAGTGGTGGGAAGATGGGTCAAGTACTCTCGAGGCAGCTGACATCGCGACAACCGGTCAAAGTCGGCTTCGAGGTGATGGTTGCGCTGTTGCAGACGCTCCAAGTCGGATTGCAGTTGGCGATTGCGCTCCTCAGACCGGGTAAGGGATCGAAGAACCTCAAGTTGCCAGGCAGCCGCCCGATCAGCTTCCGACATTGCCTCCCAGTGCTCCCACGCGCCTGATAAATGCCCGTGGTGCCTGAACGATACGGAGCCTGGCACAGGTTCGTGCTTTGAACGCTGATTGATGCGCTCGTTCAAAAGACGACCCATGACTTCGAATTGTCTCCTTCCAGGAGGAGCAATCGTCCATGACTCTGGAGAGGGGAATGGGGTAGGACTGAAGATGGAGCCAGGCGCAGGAAGAACGGCGAGACAGAGACCTGCGAACGACAGGGAAAAGTAATCAAAGTCGTCGTACAGCAGCTTGGTCTCGACCTTTTTCGAAGCTGCCTCGAGGCTTCCTAGGACCTCCCGCAGTGCCATTTCGGCGGCACGACCCATCTCTGCCGCTTCCTGCAGCTTCCACATGCTCTCGCCTTCGTAATCGGGTCGCAGAATCCTCGTCCCGCCGGCATCGCGACGCATGTCCTGCGCGCGCTGAGCTTGGCTGGCAGGTCCCTCGAGCTTCGGGTGCTCCGAAGTGCTGCGCGAAGGCCCTCGAGGCGGCAGATTGTTGATCACGCCAGTCGCCTGCCAATTGGCCTTGTTGAAGTACGTTGTCGATTCCTGCACATCTTTGGCGTTCACGGGAGAGTGCACCGGGGTGTCCTGCCCGACGCGCGAATATGAGCCCGCGGCAACACCTTCATCGTGCGCGTATTGCCCTACACTGGGACCATTACTGTTCTGCCGCGAGTGGCTGTTGCTGTGACTTGTGCCTCCCGCCCGGCCACTCGTCCTCGGCTGCCGGCGCGTGATGTGACCGCGCAGCTTCTTGATCTCGTCGACATCGTGCACGCCATCTGCGGGCTTTGGATTCTTTGGGCGGATATAGAGATCGAGGTGGCGGCCCAAACTGGACGAGGTGAAGGCCTGGCCGCAGAACGGACACGAACGGTCTTTGGACGCATGAGCTGTCTTGGAGATGCTGTTCGGCGCATTGGTCGAGTTGGGAGTGGACGCCAATGTCTCGGGCTGCGCATTTAGTCGCTGCCCCTCGTCGTCGTCGTCGGCCGTCGCCGCCATCCTGGTGGTGCCTCGCGGAAGATGCTTGCTGTAGTTCTTCGAATGCGCTTGCGCTCGGCGTTGTGGTGTCACATCAATCGGTTGCCAAGATCGCGCACAACATCACAGCACATGTTGGAGACCTTGAAATGCGCCCATGTGTGGAACAAACGCTCGGATCTTCTTGCTATCAGATCATTTGTGCAGTAAGCAGTCAACAACGTAGGAGGACGACGTCGGTCTTTCGGGAAGAACCTCGAGGCCTGCCTCCGGCCCTGCCGATGCACAGATCGAGTGCACGTCAGACGCAAACCAACACAACTACGCCCACATACGTTCCAGGGCAGTAGCTGGTTAGTGGATGACTCGCCTTTTCGTGCGCGGTATTCTGAATAGGTCGTGGACGAATTCATCTCATGTTGTCTGCTAATTTACGTTCTCTCGATGGTATACCATTATTACTACTACTACGTATGGCACAGGCAACGCTGTAACTTTTGGTCGCGCCCTTGCCCCATCATTACTATCTGCCGGGCGCTTTCTACACTGTCGGGGGAACGGTGCCCACTGGCGGCGGCACGGTGCCAGTCGTCTGTCCCACGGCGGGAGCCTGCGGCGAGCTTGCAACGACAGGTTCCCCGGCGGTGGGGCTGGCGACAGGGCTCTCGTCATCGACTGGCATCTCGTTGGACGTCTGGCCAGCAACACTGGCGACGATGCTGTGCCATTTCCGGGCGTCATCGGGTGTGTGAGCCTTGAACGCGAATTCGTGTGCTCTGGACATCTTGTTGAGCATTGCGTTCCCGCTGGTATCTTTACCACGAATGTTGAATTTGACACCATCGACAGCCCCGATCATGCAGTCGGGCAAGTACAACGAGTTTTCGGGCGTTGGGTCCTTCGCGAAGTCGTCATCGGTCTTGAATTCGTGCAGGTACTTCGAAGGCGTGACGACGTAGAAGCCAGCATCGTAGCGCTTCAGCATCTTCTTGCGCTCGAGCGATCCAGCAATAAGAGGACGCGTGGCTACATGATCTTGGTTCGGAAACTGGGTGTGGTCAGTTGTTGTTCTGTTATTGAGCGGGCTGCGACATACCTTGATCGACTCGACTGCACGCTTGGCACCATTGGGGTCAATCAGGACGCCAATGTTCCTCTTCACGAAGCCATTCCACTCAAAGTCAGGGGGGATGCGCTGGGCCTGTAAATTGTCAGTCCTGAAATCAATACGTCTCGTCGCGGACTGCGTACCGTGCCTGCCATGTCACCATAGAGCGAGCGCGTAGATTCTGCTTGAGCCGTCACGACTTGGTTGAACTGCTGCCAGCCGTTCTGTATGGTTGCCAGGATGTGCGCTTCGAACTGTGCGAAGCTGTTCTGCACAGAGAGCATGTCATCCCTGTTGTTATTCTCCTCAAGTACCTATCGGACAACATCAGCCATGGCTTCCGACACTGCTCGATTCACTCGTGTGCTCACCTGTTTGTTGAGACGATGGTAGACCTGGCGCTGCAGGATGTATGGATCGTCGATTGCCTTGACGCTGCCACCCGTGGAATCGTAGGAGGCGGTGTGCTGACCCAACAGCTCGATGTGCTTCTGCGAAATGCCCCGGGCCTTGTCTACGGTCTTGGCGCCCTTACCAGCTCCTTTGGTAAGCTCCTTCGTCTTGTTCTTGATCTCCGAGTGCAAACGCTCGAAGATGGGCAGCACGGTACCCTTCAGGGTGGCTGCAGTCTCATTGTGGCTGTTCACAAGAGCTTGGGTGTTGGACCTTACGTTGTCGAACAGCCCAGCCACTCCGCCGAGGTTCTGATCAAAGTGGTGGCCTTCCTTCAGCGGACTGCTCACTGTCTTGAGTACTTTGCCATAGTCCTTGGAGTTGTCGTGGTGCATCTTCTCCGTGGCTGAGATGTAGTCTTCGACATACTGTGCACCGTGTCAGCAGCGAAGCTCACGCATGCGAGGTGACCGGAGCGTACCTTGACTGCATGCTTCCACGCCTGCAGCCGCTCGTGGAACAGCTGCGATGTCTCGCTGGAGTCCTCATCTGGGATCGGCTCGTCGTCTGTGGCGGAGCGGGTGGGCAGCGTAGTTGTGGGGGAAGCCATGGTGATTCAGTGGAGACCTCTCGGGTAAATAATGGTTTGTGTGGAGGACAAGAGTGGGGAGTGCTTTTGCGGTGTGCATTTGCTAACAAAGAGACTGGAACTGGGAAGTAGTTAGGAGTTCCAGCACATGACGTAGGAGGTCGCAGCAAAGGCGCACCTGGATCTAGATCAAGTTACACCACACCGCCGTCGAACTTTCGCATGGATGCCTGGCGATTGTTCCTTGTGGCCTGATGATGATGACGATGCACCGAGACACAGCACGCAGAAGTACTTCAAGCTGTCATGATGAACAGAGCGAGCGCCCACGGCTCTCGAAGTAAAACAATTCACCTCCTGCAGCCCTGCCGTGC
Organism: Septoria petroselini; assembly: GCA_022559915.2. Taxonomy (NCBI): domain Eukaryota; kingdom Fungi; phylum Ascomycota; class Dothideomycetes; order Mycosphaerellales; family Mycosphaerellaceae; genus Septoria; species Septoria petroselini. The sequence goes on from JAFJTQ020000041.1 coordinate 142,396, forward strand.
CAAAAGAAAGAAGCGTTCTACAATCTGCTCCTCCTTGCCTTATCGTGCAGATAGAACTACCTAATCATGACTCGCCGAAAATCGGAGCGCTCTTTGCTTCTTCCTCCTGCGACATCCTGCCACGCACGCGCGGGTCGACGAGGACACCAGCAGCACAGTCCTGCCAGGCACCACCATCGTCGTCGACGACCATGCGGGTCGCTGTTGGCCGTGCAAGGGCTTGGGTCGGGAGCGGGCGTGGGTGTTATGCGTCAGAGATATCTTCTTCGCACCGACTGCGGCCGCTCTTATTTTCTCTCTCGTGGCCACTAGTAGTAGGCTTTCACTATCCCTCCGTCAGCATCATCACTATGTCTGTCGCCCAGCAAAGTCGCCCGTTCGGCGCTACGACCGCGCAGCGCGCTCTCAACATCGACAACATCAACCCGCATGTCAAGGAGGCCAAGTATGCGGTGCGTGGCGAACTCGCCATCAAGAGTGAGAAATACCGTGCACAGCTAGCAAAGGGCGAAGGCAAAGACCTCCCCTTCGACTCGGTCATCAGCGCCAACATTGGCAACCCCCAGCAGCTTGATCAAAAGCCAATCACTTTCTTCCGCCAGGTGGCCAGCCTGATCGAAAATCCTCTGCTGCTCGAGCATGAGGATGTCTTGCAAAAGAGCTTGGGATACAAGAGCGACGCCATTGCACGCGCGAAGAGCTTGCTCAAGGACGTCAAGAGCGTGGGCGCCTACTCGCAGTCTCAGGGAGCGCCGGTCATCAGGAAGAGTGTCGCCAATTTCATCGAGAGGCGCGATGGACACCCTGCGGACCCAGACAACATCTACTTGTGCGCGGGTGCCAGTGCCGGTGTCAATGCACTCATGACTGTCATCTGCGACGGCCCCTCCACGGGCGTGCTGGTGCCTATTCCACAATACCCCCTCTACACCGCAACACTGAGTCTCCTCAATGCCCAGGCCGTGCCATACTACTTGAATGAAGAGTCACAGTGGAGCACCGATGTTGAAGGTATGCGCTCTGCCCTGAAGAAGGCGCGCGACAGCGGTATCGATGTGCGTGCCGTGGTTGTCATCAACCCAGGCAACCCTACGGGAGGCTCGCTGGACGTAGACAACATCAAGGCTGTGATTCAGCTTGCTGCGGAGGAGAAGCTTGTCGTGCTGGCCGATGAAGTCTACCAGACCAACGTCTTTCAGGGTGAATTCACAAGCTTCAAGAAATGTCTACGGGAGCTTCAGGCAAGCAAGGACAACGAAGGTGGCAAATTCGATCACCTTGAACTCGCCAGCTTGCACAGCATCAGCAAAGGCATGGTTGGAGAATGTGGACACCGTGGAGGTTATTACGAGATGGTGGGATTCGATTCTGAGGTGAGAGCATCCAACTGGACGTGCTGACCACGTGCTGATATTCCTCCTAGGTCGTTGCCCAGATCTACAAGTTTGTCAGTATCATGCTTTGCCCGCCCGTCGTCGGACAATGCATCGTGGAAGTGATGGTCAATCCTCCAAAAGAGGGCGAGCCATCCTACGAGCTCTACCGTCAGGAGTACGACTCCATCTTCAACAACCTCCAAGATCGTGCGCAGGCACTCTATGAAGCCTTCAAGGAAATGGAGGGCGTCGAGTGCCAAACACCTCAGGGCAGCATGTATCTGTACCCTACCATTAATCTGCCTCAAAAGGCCCTTGAGGCCGCGCAGAAGGAGGGAAAGAACCCGGATGACTTTTACTGCTTGGAGCTCCTTGACGCCACGGGCATATGCATCGTGCCAGGCTCTGGCTTCGGGCAGAAGGAAGGCACTCTGCACTTCCGGACCACGTTCTTGGCCCCAGGTACGGAGTGGGTTTCGCGCATCACTGCGTTCCATAGCAAGTTCATGGACAAGTACCGATGAGCGGATTCGCTTTGAGATATCCAGGTGGATAGATAGCACTTTTTTACACGAGCAGCACGACTCAGTTGGCTTGTGGATCTCCCCACATGATTACACACAGGTGAATCAAGAGCAAACGAATGAATGCATGATGAGGTCCTTCACTTTTGCTCGTCTGTCAATAATGTGTCGGCCGAACTTCGCCTTCACTTTGAACAGCTGTAACTTTGTGGCCCGATAATTACTCCGTACTGACCCTGCAACTTTGACATTGACCTCGACACCGAGTCCGAACACATCTCGCTCTTCACTGTCACTCTGTCATTGTCATCAGACATATCGACCCTCGATCGCCGTTGCGAACAGCCGCATGATAGCGTAGCAGCACGAACTACCCCGTCCAATCGTCCTCCAGAAATCGAGCCCGTCCACTCCCATTTGGATTCCTGAAACCATGGCCACTACCACGAACGGTAGCAGCAGCACTGCCACGGATGGCATGAGTGCCGCGGAGCGCCTGATGCAAGCGCACAAGGTCACCGTGGAAGATGCAGCCGATGAGGATCTCCCTCCTGCGCCAGCGGATGCCACTGTTACCACCGCGGGTGCCGGCGCCGAGTCCGAATCGAATGACAACGGCGGCAGTGGCAGTAAAGCTGCTGGAAAGAAGTCAGCTCGAGATGCGCCAGCCCCAGCTGCCAAAGTGAACAGGCCGGCCTTGGACACCCAGTCGGAGGAACTTTTCCCATCCCTCGGGGCACCAAAGGCTCCCAATGCTGGGTCGAGCATGTGGTCGAAGAAGCCGGCCGCGGTAGGCAATGCGAATGGTACGGCAAACGTCAGGCCAGTCAACGCAGCTGCCGGCGCTGGAAAGCCAGCCTCGGGCATGGTCTCAAGTGCTGGAATACAGCGAGGTCCCGCGCAGGTCAGCTTGCCTGGTCGCAACAGCGAGCAAGTCGTGATTCCGGCATCTTTCATGACTCCGCGCGCCCAGCTCAAGCGACCAGTCGCTGACATTCTCCGCGATATCAACAAGCGAAGCAAGGCCAACGTGGAGATGAAATCCGGCCCAGGTGGAAGCTACATCATCGAAGGTACAGGTCCTACTGATGCCGTACGCATTGCGCTGAAGGAGGTTGCTAGCCAGCTTTGCTCAAAGGTAGGCGAGGCTACTTGTTGGACACCTTCGTTCCCGGCTAATTCCTTACCAGCAAACCGCCCGGGTCCCTGTGCCCATGAGCCTTCGCGGCAGAATCGTCGGCAAGCAGGGTGCCACCATCCAAGCCATCTCCAAGAAGACCGGCGCACGAATCAACATTTCGAAGCAGGAGGCGGCCGAGATTCTAGAGGATGACGATATGGATGCTACAATCGATGTCACCATTGAGGGAGATCCTTTTGCTGTGCAAATGGCACGCGGGGATATTGAGAGAATCGTCAACGAGCATACCGCCACCGGCACCTCACGCCTGAAGAACATCCCGGCCGAGTACTATCCATTCCTTGCAGCGCCGCACAATCAACGCCTTCACGGGCTACAGCAGGGTCGTGATCTGAAGATCAACATCCCCCAATACCACACTTGGAATCTACAGTCTCCGCCAGCCGTGCCTGCCGCCCGTCAGCCAGCTGCATTTACGCCACAGGCGGCACTGCCAATTTCGCTCGCAGGCGACAGACAAGCCGTGGCTGAGGCAAGAGCAGAGATTGAGCGCCAGGTACAAGAGTTGCAACAGCTGCTCACATTAGAGCAAGTCTCGGTCGAGAAGGGCAGACATCAGTTCATTGTGGGCGAAAAGGGCAAGGCCCTGCATGACTTCTTGCAGGAGACTGGCTGCTCCGTCATCTTGCCGCCAGATGGCGACGAGAGCGAGATGCTCGCCGTTGTTGGCCCCGCTGACAAGATTGAAGAGGCCACGAACAAGGTGATGGAACTTGCATCAAGCATGGCAATGGCGAGCGCCGACATCGCACGAGCGCATGCAAGTGCGCCAAATGGAGCTCAGGTCCACGCGCGCGACATCACGCGGTACCTGAAGCAGCGCAGTGCCTTCCAGGACCTTGAGCGGACTCACGATGCCCGCATAGTCCCCGACAGCGCAGGTGCTTGGCAAATTTATGCACGGGATGGCAAGAATGCGATCAAAGCTCGCGCCGACATTATGAGTCTGATTGCAGGCCACCCGCCAAGTCGATTTCAGTCTGTACAGGTCGATCCGTTCTACCACCAGCATCTTCGGGAGAATGCCGCCCCTCAAATTCGGGAGAAGCACGGAGTCCGCGTAGTTCTTCCCGACGAGTTCAGTGATGAACCAGTACTGCTCGTCTTCGAGGATCGTGCACCCTCGCCAGAGTACAATCTACCACGAGGTGCGCCTCAAGCACAACAAGTGCAGGCCTTTGAGCAGGCCCTACAGCAGGCCCAGCAAGAGATTGGAGCTCTCCTGAGCGGCAGGCCGGAGATTGTTTCCAAGCAGGTGGACGCTCCCACCAAGTTCCACGACAAGATCAGGAGGCACGTCGACAACCACCATCGCCGCTTGGAAGAAGGTCAGCTCCCTGTCCAGGTTTCTTACGGTGGACCCCGTCAAGTCGCGCCACGACGTGCCCCTGCGCCCAGTCTAGATCTTCGTGGTCCTCAGGACTCCGTGGATGCGCTCTTTGCAAGCCTCATTTCGTTCATTGAGCAGGAGCACCGGGATGAACTGGAACGTGATTTCAAGCTCAGTTTTGAGTTCCCCCAAAAGCATGCCAATCACCTTATTGGACGAAAGGGCGAGCATATCAACAGTCTTCGAGAGCAGTTTGACGTCGACATTCAGCTCAACGATGGGCAATGCGAGATCAAGGGACCAGAAGCCAAGGCTAACGCGTGCAAACAGCACATTCTTCAGCTGGTGAAGAAGCTAGATGACGAAAAGGTGCATCATTTGAACATCCCCGCCGAGTTCCACAAGGACCTCATTGGCGCTCAAGGCAGTCAAGTCAACCGCTTGCAGGACCGCTACGGAGTCCGAGTGCAGTTCCCACGTAACCGACAGGGCGCCGAGGACGATTCAGCAGCCAATGAAGGTGCCTCACGCCGTGAGCCACAGAAGCCGCACGAGGTCATCGTCAAGGGACCAAGCAAAGGCGCTGACGGATGCAGAGAGGAACTTCTCAGTTTGTTGGAGTACGTGAAGGACAACTCGCACAGCGCCACTGTCTCGGTTGCACAGAGCCAGTTGCCATCGCTTATCGGCGCAGGTGGCAAGGAGATGGACGCCTTGCGGCTGGAGAGTGGGGCTCAGATCGACGTCCCAAGCTCAAGGGACGCAGCGGGCCCAGAAGGTCGTGTCGAGATCAAGATTAGAGGCTCGAAGAAGGCAGTCGACGAGGCGAAGAAGCTCGTTCAGGAAAAGGCCAAAGTCTTCGACAACACAGTCACTCGCACGCTCGATGTTGAAAGGAGACATCACCGACACATCATCGGGCCCGGAGGAAGCAACTTGCGCGGCATCATCCTCCAGGCGGGCGGACCAGAGGACACCCGGCTCCACAACCGTATGATTCGCTTCCCAAAGACTGATGCTGAGGGCAACGACATTCGTATTGAAGGGCAGAAGGCGACCGTCGACAAGATCTGTGCCGCAATCCAAGCCGTGGTTGCCGAGCATGAGTCGCAAGTCACGGAGATCTTGGAGGTGAAGCCAGACAAGCACCGACGTCTCATCGGCCGCGGCGGCGAGACCAGGCGTCAGCTAGAGCAACAGTTCAGCGTCTCGATCAACGTCCCACGACAAAGCGAGACCGGCCCGCAGCGCTCCCAGGTCCGCATCACCGGTCAGCCAGCGGAGGTGGAGAAGGCGAAAGCACACATCCTGGAACTCACCAAGGATCAAGAAGGCGAGACTGTCGCTGTGCCACGCAAGTTTCACCACATCATTGCCGACAACGGGCAGTTCTTCCGCCGTCTCCGCAATGACCATAAAGTGACTGTCGACCACGATGGACAGCGTCCACCACCGAAGTCGGCGGCTCCCGTACCTAGTCGTGCCAATGGAGGAGGTGCGATGCCTCTGATTACGGATGAGCCTTCTGCCAACAGCCACTCGTGGGAGATGCACGATATCCATGGCTCTACCGAGGATGGCGACATCCCATGGGTCTTGAGTGGCCCATCAGCGGAAGCTGTGCAAGCTGCTCGTGCCAAGCTGAGCAGTGCAATTGCAGATGCTGGCAAGCTTGACACTATTGGATTCTTGATTCTGCCAGACCCGCGTACCTATCGCCACGTGATTGGGCCTGGAGGCAGCGAGATCAACCGCATCCGCAAAGCTTCTGGCACGAAGATCCAAGTGCCACGCGACCAGAACAAGGGCGAGGCAATTGAGATCCAGGGATCCAAAGAGGGAGTACAGCAGGCGAAGGACAGCATTTTGGAGGTGGTACAAAACAACTCACACCGAGAGTAAGACGGTGAATTTTAGAAAGCGGCAATTGTGATTGGAGGTATTCGGGAAAGCGGAAAAGTTTTGAGCGTACGTCTTTTCTATCTTGAACCGTACGACAATCTGTAAAGCCATAGATGGAGCAAGACTGTCGATATGAGTGCTCTCCGTGCCTTGAGTGGAAGATCGGCCCTTTGTGCGGCGAGAAGCCGACTGAACTTTGAAATCGCTCAATCCACACTTTTTCCCTCCCTGCAACTTTTGGTCTGCACAGCGTACCCAGGCCATGTCGAAGCGCAAGCGAGATGCAGATGAAAGCGATGTGGGCGAAGAAGATGGCAGCTCCAGAGCAGCGCCCAATTTCCGACGGCAGCGCCAGGTCATGGCAGCCTTTGCGCAAAGTGCACAAAAGCTGGAGCAGGCACTGAAGCTCGCACGCGGATTCGAGAGACAGAAGCTGGGCAGACGGAAGAAAACTGCCGGCGATGCTGCCTCGCGCATCGATGCAGAGGTGGCGGCGCTCAAGTCGCTCGACATGGCCCGGTGTGCGCAAAACGTGCTGGCCAAGTCGCTGCTGAAGGAGAAGGCTGTAGCCAACGCGCCCGATCTACCGACTGCGATCAGTGCTCCACAAGCCGTGTCCTCGGAGGTTGCCGCCTTGAACGTATACGCGCGCCTGCGCAATTCCAATCCGGTGAAGGCAGTACTGCCAGCGGCTGCTGCGGCGGTGAAAATCGAATTGGGTCTTGGGGACGGCCAGGCCAGAGCACAGAAGGGAAAGCAGAATAGCAGGAAACGAGAACGGGACTCAAGATCGAGCGGCACGGGCACTGAGAGCGATGCGCACGGTAGTGGAGACAGCGATGGGGACGACGACCCCGGTGACGGCTCAGATGTGGACGTGGAAGATCTGGAACGATTACTCGAGCAAGAGGGCATGACGCGCAAGTCCGCTGCTGTCCGCAGACCCAAACTGGAGGATGTGTCCATGGACTCCGACTCCGATGTCGAGGTCCGCAAGAAATCCAGCAAAGCATTACCGCGGAAACTGTTCCTGCCCACGTTGACCATGGCCGGCTACATCTCGGGCAGCGGCTCGGACGTGGACGATATTGGCGAGGACGAGAAACCAAAGAAGAATCGGCGTGGCCAGCGAGCCCGTCAAGCAATCTGGGAGAAAAAGTATGGCTCAAAAGCAAAACATGTGCAAGAGAAAGAGCGTGATGCGAAGCAAGGGTGGGATGCGAAGAAGGGCGCTGTCAGTACGAGCAAGTTTGCCAAAGACGCAAATAAACTGCCGCTTGGGAAGCAAAGGGCCATGTTCTCGACTACAAAGGATCCTGCGACGGCCAAGAAGCCACAACGAGATGATACCGGCCCTCTTCATCCCAGTTGGGAGGCTGCGAAGAAGGCAAAGGAGAAGAAGAGTGTGCCGGTTGTCTTTCAAGGAAAGAAGATCAGCTTTGATTGAGGCGCCGCTTGCACTGAGCTGGATGAGTTCGCCGGCCGCCAGTTGACGACTGACCAGATGGCTGAGAGCATTCGGGAAGGCTACTAACAAAGCCGCTCTGTTCGAAGAAATGCAATGGATATGCGTGCGAGGGTTACGCTGGAAGCCGGTATGTGCAAGACGCTACCTCCTACAAGTCACACAGTGCGACGCGAATTGGCCTGCTGATCGCTCACTGCCTATACCCGGACTCCTGACACTCGAAGCTGAGCATTGCCAATGGACTTGACATATGCCAAACCAGCTTCCTGAAGCCGGCACGCACAGCTTCCGAGATATCCTAGAATGGTACAAAGTGAACACCAATCATTGGCGGACATGCGAGGTCATGTTCCGGTGTCGTCCAACAAGCTGCGGGTCGACAACAAGACCAGTGTGCAAGCGACAGCCTCCCGTAAAGGTATGTCTCGGCGAAGCGATACTCCGCACCCTCATGTCTGAGTAAGTAGGTTATGCAAGTATAGTATTGACAGCAATGATCTGGCACGCGAGCGATGCAAAGAGCCAAGGGGACGATGATAATACTTGCTACCTACACAAGTGCTTATGCATCTGCATAAAACTTCTTGTGCACGATTAAATCGAAACGTCACCACCCTAGTCTCATCTCACCTCGCGTCTCCCGAGCTTTACTGATCAGACCATTTACCTCAACAAAACTGCACGAAACCTCCCACCGCCGTCACAATGCCTTCACTCAGCTCCGTTTCAGACCCCAAGGCGTACCACATCCTCACCTATGGCACGCTCCTCGGATCCAACATTTTCCAGACATTCCTCGCGGGGCCCGTGGCGTATAAAGCTCTCCCAAGACCATCGTTCAGTACTCTGCAACAGGCAATCTTCCCTCCATACTTTATTTTTCAGACAGCCCTCCCTCTGGTCCTAGCACTGACCTGGCCGGGCGAGAGAATCGTTGCTGCTGGAGGAGCAAGCATCAGAAGCCATGCGGGCTTCCCGGGTCTGCTCGAAGAGGAGAATCGGTGGATTGCTCTCGTGCCAATCGTGACCATGTTCGCGACTAGTCTGGCGAACTGGTTGGTTCTGGGCCCCGCCACAACGACCGTCATGAAGGAGAGGAAGCATCAAGGTGAGATGATGATGAGCTCCACCCCGGAGTTTCAGTCTGATATGCGAGGATGAGGATTAGAGGTAGGCTGACTTTGACGCGCAACAGAAACGAGAGATGGCAAGAAATACTACGATCCAGGCCCGAAGAGTACCGAGATGCAGCGCCTCAATCGGTCTTTTGCGAAGTTGCATGGAGCGTCGTCGCTGGCGAATGTGGTCGGACTGGGAGCTATGGTGGTCTATGGCTTCACGCTAGCTGAGAGGTTGTAATAATCAGCTGCGCGTGGATTTCTCGCAGCTTCTTCCTTCACGCATGGCCAATGCTGTGTCAAGTTAACCATCGCAAGCTGCGAGATTGAAAGGTTGGAATCAATCAGATCTGCTTTTCTTGCGTGTGCCGATCAGGACTACGGTTGGCACGTTAAGATGCAAATTTGATGGTTTCGAAGCACACGCCAGCTCATATTTTGTCAGTTCTGATCACCATTTGTGCCTATTTTCGAAGAGCCAACCCTCGATCTGAGTATTGCATCAGGTTAAACTTTCAGCCCCGAGCAACAATCTAGCCCCATTCGATCGTGCTACATCATCGATATCCTTCCCATCACGTTGCATCTCGACGAGATCAAGTAGTAGCAGCCTTTGCAGGACTCTCCACCCTCCACCACAGAGGCGCCAAAAAACAATGTCGTTCCTTCAATACCTCTTCTTCTGGAACCTGAAAATGCCTGACCGCGGCGACAACGACTGGCATCCCCAAATCGGGCAGGACCCAACGCAATACAAAAACCTCCCAGCATTTCTCAAACGCACAGACATTGAAGCAACAATGGTGGATACGGCGCCCTTTGTCGCCGGCGTGGGCAGTGTAGCTCACATTTCCCAAATCCATGCATTTGGTTTCACGGCTCCGGCGTCGGTGTTTCGCAACGTGAAGACGATGACTGCGATGCACCGGTCGGTCGTGGTTCTCGTGCCGCTCGTTTTGGCTATGCAGGCTGCGGGAGTGGAGTATCGGACTTTCATCCCGCGGTGGTGCCATGAGCGCGAGCTGCGGCGGGATGAAGTTGAAGTGAGGAAACATGTCGATGTGGGGGCTTACATTGGTGGATCGATCTGGGTCGTGAGGCTGCTTTTCAAAGTCGGGCTGCGGTATTGGGCGCCGATTGATATTGTGTGAGTGTTTATGTCTTGCATGCACAAGGGTGCTGCGAGGTACAAGGCTACACTCGAGACTTTGCTGATTCCTTGGAACAGGATGGGTGGAGCTCTGAGCGATCTGCTCCATCGAGAATACGTCAAGGCACACAATTTATGAGCAGCACATTTCAGGAAGCGACTTGTTAGATTGTTATAGCTTATTCCCGGAGGGCTACAGAGCGCTTCCGTCTCAAGAAGGCAATTGTTGGTGGCTGGACAATCTCGTTGAACTGCGGCGGTCAGCGTGGTTTGCCAGGAAGAGTTTAGCCATTGCCGAATACTAACCAGAGCAGTTCCGTACACAAGTAAGGCGAAGCCAGCGACTTGCAACCACTTGACTGGGGGACAGATCAGTAGTTGGATGGGCGGAGTAGCATTCACAAGTTGGCTTACAGGTCTCCCAGCCGAGGCCGAGACTCACGATCCAGATGAACAGTGTTCGACAGGTGTCAATGGTGGAGCGTGAAGTTGCAGAGATGACGCGGGTCACGGAAAGACCAAAGAAGTTGAAGCCGCTGGGCGGTGGTCAGCGAAGGAGGCATGGTAGAAGCACGGTATACATACCCGATCGAAACCATGATGAGAAGAGACGTCACACCAATCGCCCGGTGGTGAAACATCTGGTAGAAGCCCTCGCGGGCATCAAAGTATCCGCCTCGTCCGGCTTCGGTGGTGCCGATGGTGGCATGTAGGATACCCATGCCAACGAGCGTAATGAGGAAGCCGAAGGTGCCCTCCCAGCCGACGAGCCTGATGGGGTCCATGGTGTATCTCTCCATGATCGACTCTTCCAAGACAAACTGCGTTGCAGTGAAGATCTGAGCACAGGCAATCAAGAAGAAGCCGAGGAGTGTTTCAGCAGCAGTGTGCTCTGCCAAAGTCGAGATTGCTGAGCGTATAGCTAGAGTAGTTTTGGTGAGGAAATCGAGCCCGTGTTCAGGAATCGTCGGTCCAGGCACGCTCGGGGTGCCGTGCTTCTGATCGAGCACGCCGGCAAGGCCAACTACAGCAACCCCGAGCACGACGATGAACAAGCTTGTCCACTTCCAGCCGCCCAGATGCCGCTTCAGGAAGATGACACTAAATAGACCGACGAAGAGCACTAACGCGCCTCGGGTCATTTGATAAATGGACGGGGCGACAAACAGTAGGCCCACGTTCATAAGCGTGGTGCCACAAATGTCGAAGGCTGCCGGCGCTGCGAGCATCATCACCTTGTAGCCGGTGAGCGGAATGCGGTCCACGTCGTCTGCTGGGAAGGCGGGCTTCAGGATCATGTTGGTCGAGTCTACGAGCGTCTGGGAAGACGACAGATCCGGGCTGGCTTCCTCGTCATCGTCGTCGTCGTCATTGTCGCCGGTGTGCAGTGGCTGGTAGGCGGTATCGTCGGCGGGATCGGTGTCGCCGGCTCGTCGCAGACGGCGGAACAGATAACCCGCAAAGACGACGAGCCAGCAGCCCGACTCGCCGACAAACATCTGCAGCGTCTGCAGCACGGGCTGCTCGAACATGCGAGGCCGCGACGAGTCACAGTCGGCGACGCACTGCATGTCCTGGTACTTGGTGAGCAGCGTGTTGCAGCAGCCCGTGATGAGCATCATCGCCACCAGCACCGGCACCACCGCGCGACTCGGCATGGCGAGGGAGGGATGAGAGGGTGGAGGTATGGCAAGGGGGGAGGTGGATGCAGGAAACACGGTGTGAGTAGATGCTATCTCGAGCTGCCGATGATGGAGCTCGTGTGAGACGGTCACATGCGCGATAAGCTGATCAACACTGCCGGCTGCGGGACGTTCCACTAGCGGCCTTTCTTCCCGTTCCGTTTTATTCTTCCGCCGCACTTTCCCCAAAAGTTCTTCGTTGCGCACTCACCTTCCACCTTTATTTGTTCCTCATTCGCCTCGCAACACATGGCTGGCAATCTTCTCGGCCAGAGCGTAGATGGTGGACTGCGGGTGCCCCGGCGGAAGAATGGGGAATGTTGACGCATCCACGACTCGCAATCCCGACACGCCAAACACGCGGGCGATACTGTCAACCACAGCCATGGGATCTGACGGCCGGCCCATTTTACAAGTGCCTGGTTTCGTCAGCACTCACTGTATGACATCGACGGTATTGACTGCCACCTACCCGCAGCATGCCACACAGTCTGGACATCGTCAGCCAACGCATAGAGACTTCATGGTGACCCGACTTACCATGAGCGTATTCCGTACAGTCTCCAATATCTGCGCATCGGTCGACACTTCGGCGCCAGGGAAGTACTCTCTACCATCTGCCACTACAGGCTGCATAGCTCGAGTGCCGAATGCAGCTCGCGCTCGCTTGTACTGTGCTCAAGTCAGCGTCCTCACCTCTCGTACAACCGTTGAGACCTACTGCAGCAATGGCCACCTGCTGATCTGCCGTGGTTGTAAGCCATGCTGGATCAATCAGTGGAAGGTCATCAGTGTCCGAGGAAATGATCGAGACGTTGCCCCGTGAGGTGGGCGCCACCAAGGCCGCAAGAATCGTGGCATATTGGAAGCCGTCCTGTACCGACATTAACTTGGAGCGGACAGACGCGACAATCCTGCTCACCTTGGGCTGCGTTGTAGGCAGAGACGAGAAATCGCCGACGTATCCAGGTGCACTCAGATACTCTATCTCCGGCCAATCGCTAGAGAACTGACCTAGCTGAGACTTGACCTCGTTCGAGAAGAGACTCCTCAATGATGGCGGGACCTTCTCCCAACCCAGGAAGTCGCATACCGGATTTGTCAGTGGCCCGCTCTTCCCCAGCAAGTAATCGGTCGCGAACTGAGCAGCTACATAAAGCAAGTCGTTGGCCAGGCGGGTAAATGTCTGGACCTTAACTCTGTAAGTTGGGCCGAAGAATATATGGTCCCACATGTTCTGGCCAACCCCTGGCAAGTCCACGAGAACTGGTATGCCGAGTCGCTGCAGCTGATCGGCGGGGCCAATGCCACTCACCTAAAATACACATATACAGATCAGTCACATGTGCATGTCGGACAGGTCAAACTCCATACCATCAGTAGCTGAGGACTTTGAAAGGCTCCTGCGCTCATGATCACTTCCTTCCGGGCAGAGATAGTGTACTGCAGACCGAGCAGCGAAGCGACCTGGACACCGGTGGCTTTTCGATCCGAATCGAAGAGTATCTTCTTCGCCCGAGTGATAGCGTACACCTTCAGATTCTCACGACCGGATGCATTGTCGAGAAACGATGTCTGCGAGCTGTCACGCTGCTGAGTCTCTGGCCGAATCGTGGAGCTACAGTATTGCGCTCCGAACAGGCTTCCGGAGTTGAAACCTGATGGAGTGGTTGCAATGCCAATTTCGTTCAACGCAGGCTCCATGTAGCTGGAGAAAGGCCCAGCGTAGTTTGCGTAGGAGACCTGCAGTGGGCCCGCTCTGCTGTCGAAAGCACTTCCGTCAAATTCAGCCGAAGCGTTAGCAGCCCGGCGGCGATCTGGAGGCGTAAACTGCACACTCTTCTTGAAGAACGGCAGCCAATTGCTCCAGGCTGTGCTAAAATCAGCGTCAGACAAGCGATCTCGGCCGTCATCTGGACTCACTATACGAGGCGTCACCGACTGCATCAGCCCACTGCTGTAGAGAACCAATCGTCGGGCGCTGATATATCATGAAATTCCGAGCTGAGCTGCCCCCGAGTGTCTTGCCTCGGGCGTAATGGACACGACGCCCGTTCGCGCCTACGTTGTGTCAGAAGCTCTCCGATTAATGATTTCCCTGCTTGCAACCATACCAGCCTGTGGCTCCGTCACGAAATTCCAGTCAACCAGCGGATTTGTGTCACTCGGATCAGATCCAACCCAGTAAACGTCACCCGCGGGCGTACTACTCAGGAGAGGATTCGTGATCTCGTATTTCGCGCCAGCTTCAATAACCGCCACACGGTTGCTGCCATCAGCGGACAGTCGGTCTGCTAGTGTCAAGCCTGCTGTCCCTCCGCCTGGTCAACACAGTCAGCGCGAGGTCTAGGTGTACGGAGCAACCGGTTTCAAGGCCTACCGACGATGACATAGTCAAAAATATCGTCACCAAGAATGTCGTCAACAACACCACCAAGAATCTGCCTCTTCTGTGGACCTGGCTCTGCTGGTGAGGCCAATATGCCCCGGAGACTGGCGAGGAGCAGGGACGCGAAAAGAAGCATGACTTTGATGCCGGCAAAGATGTGTGTACGCGATGAGAACACTAACGTGAAGATGTGGATCTGATCATGACTGACACCTAGGTATGCCGCAGGCACTGAGACTTGGGGTGCGGTTTCAGCAGACAGCCACCAAGGCCCTGAGTGTCTCCCACAATCTCCTCGGGGCTAAGGACTCGGAACATGGCATACTCATCATCGGAAGTTGACGCACGAGCCTAATTGATTGCGTGCATCCTGATACGCAGCAGTCCATCAAACCGTGGTCTGCAACGTGCTGTTCAAGCTGTCTGAATGTGGAAATTCTTGGTGCGCTGCTACATTCTAGATCTTGCCGTCACATTCTAGCTTCTCATCTCTGGAAGCATTCCCTGTCCAGATACGTCAATGTGCAGTTGCCGCTGACTCGCAAAACCTGAATGTGATAAAGTTGCGGCCATAGTTTGGAAAGTCGGTTTGCGAATCCGGCTTCTGCAGTGTTTTGCAGCCGGCAGCAGTCTTGTTCGCAAGCAGTGCTGCATGTTCATTTACCGCGTCGTTTTTATGGATAGGCCATGCTTGTCTTGCGTCGCGGGAATGTCTTGCGTCCGCTCATCTCATCCTTTGCACAGGATGCTCGGCTTCTTACAACTTCGCCTTGGCTTCGGCGTCCTGCTCACTTCCTTTCAGCAGTGGTTCAAGCGCCTTGCGAACATGCGCTGGGATGCCCTCTTTCGTAGGACGATTCGATTTCCTGTCGACCCATCTGCAGAGATTGAGTGTATAAGTAAATGTAGTGTGGGTGACAGGAAGACGTGCTACTCACATTTGGATGAATCCCCCTACTGCTTTGACCTCCTCGCTGCCTCTTTGGAAGATGCCGACTTCGTACCTGGCGGGAACTGGTCAGCCAGAGTTAACGGAACTGAGCTGCTTGGAGACACATACATCAGACTGCTTTTACCCATCTTCACAACTCGCAGTCCACAGTCTACCGTGCCAGGGTAATGACACGCTCCAAAGTAGTCGCAATAAGAAGAGCCCACGAGGCCAATGTGGTCACTTGCATCGTCGGAATACCCCGGTCGATAGCCAGTCTTCTGAATCAGGAAGGAGTTAATGATGGAGTCGATGAGGACTCCATAGATTGGATTGTTCATGTGGCTGTGAGGGAAGTGGTCAGCTTTCATCGGTTGCTACAGAGCTGCGAGAATGGGACAAACAGACTGGAACATGTCGTTGTCATTCCACCTCGACCGATAGTCTTCCAGATAGACATAGTCACTGCGTTTCCTGAGACATGGTCAGCTATGCATTCACACTTTTGACATGCGACGAGCTGTAAATGCTATACATACCGCAGCTTTTTCGCCTTTAGATCACTGCCTAGTGCTTGCGCCATAATATGTGGTATGCAATACAGGCAAACATGCTGACACTGTACTGTGTAACAGGATGTTCTGCATCAGCCACAGAAGCCGAGGTTGACGAAGCGTCCACCAGTTTCTCGTGCCGCCCTGGTCGACTTGACCAGTCTAAGTCCAATTCAGCTAAGTTGTTGGCTTGATGACAAACAGCACTAACTGGAGAGAGTCAAGCTGCGCATAGATATTTGTGCTGTGATGCTGCACCGAAGACATGTCAACAATCAGACCCCACATGTGGATACACTCATCATCGACGGAGTGGAGTCCATGCTGGAACTTCTCACCACCACCAGGCAGCCAGGATGCTGAGCGCTGGCTCGTGCTTCACGATAGCCCACTTCATAATTGTAAGCAGTAGACTCACTCTACTGCTGCGACGTAATGATAGTGGAGCACACAGATTGAAGAACATGTATATATCATGAACAACCACGAGGCACGTCGACAAGAAGCACACTATCCTCTTCTGACATCAACACGTTGGCCTACCACACCCAACAAGCGACCATGACCATCACTGTCCACCATCTAGGTATATCGCAGTCAGAGCGGATCGTCTGGCTGCTGGAAGAGCTCGGACTAGACTACATACTCGTGCGTTACACTCGCGATCCGCAAGGTTCGCCAGAGTCTTTGAAGAGCGTGCCAGGAAACGAGACGGGGTTAGCCCTCCGAGCACACATGTGGATTACACAGTCACTGACAACACCCAGCAAATCACCCTTCATCGAAGATGATCAGGCTCAATTGACACTGAGCGAATCCTCTGCTATTGCAGAGTACATTATCCAACGCTATGGCGAAGGCAAATTTGCGCTCAAGCCCGAGGACAAGAACTATGCAGACTATCTCTACTGGTGAGTGAAACAGAATGTGCCATCATGTCATGAGCATGAAGCCGAGAGAATGTACAGGTTCCACTTTGCCAATGGTACATTGCAGCCGGTAAGTACATTCGAGCAAGCATCCCTCCTCAGATTCGGAGAGACTGACTGGTGCCAATTCCCAGGCTTTGACCACCGGCATGTTCTTCGCAGCGGCACAAGTCTCTCCAGACGCCCCAATGGCACAATACTGCAGCCAGCGGGTCGATGCTACCCTGCAGCTCATGGACACGCGTCTCAAGAATCACAAATGGCTCGCCGGAGACGAGTTCACAGCCGCCGATATGCTCGCTCTCTACTCCGTCACGACACAGCGTTACTTTGGGCCAAAGTACAGGTGAGTAATGCCTGAAAACACGTGGTACTGGGTTGCAGTTCAAACTGACGCTATACATGTAGTCTTGCTTCGTACGGAAACATTCTGCGCTGGATTCAGGATTGTGCTGCTCGACCTGCGTATCAGCGTGCGATGGAAAAGGGAGACCCGGAGATGAAATTGCTTCACAGTGCTGAAGCTCCCGCGAAGACCTTTATAGTGAGCTTTCGGGATTGCATGGATGTATAACAAGAAGAACTAACGTGGCTGATAGGAATCTGGCGGCACCACGAGTGACATGTGGAAGAAGTAGAAGTCAACGACCATGATTTGGTTGGTCAGCAACGCAGTATGATACGAGCTTGACATGCAGCCGACTAACATTCACAATATCGATCAAAACATTTTCGCATCAATCGTTAGTGCCGTTGCCAGGATGCAAAGTGCTCCCGGCTTCTAGCCCCAGTGCCCTGACTCCCATAGTCGCGCTCAGTGAACAACCATCGCCTTCTGCTCAACAAAGGACGTAGAGCCCAAGGAAATCCTGCAAAACCACCATCAACACCATACAAACCAACCACGCTGTCAAACATCTGGACATTCACTCAACCAGTTCGTCCACTCATTGCCTTTTCTTCGTCCACCAGGTACTTCTCTTTGAAGACAATCTGCTGGCTTAGCGCAGCACTTAGCACCCAATCTGATGTGACAATGCGTGCCTCCAGCTCTTGCTTCTTAGCCTCGTTCCGGAACGGCTTCCATGTCTTCGCCTCCGCTGTAGTTTCACCAGACACCAGGTAGACGCAGCCAAATTCATCATCGGTCCCCTGATTGTGGCTTTCTGCGCCTACCATAGGATCGTCTTGCGGGCGCCGCTTCGCCAGCGAGACGCCTGTGCGACCTGAATACATCATGGCTACACCCCCATTGAGCGCAATGATGTCCTTGTAGGTATCGAACCCGCCCTTGATGTCTTTGGTGACATAGATTGACCAGCCAGCGAAGAGTTGGCGGTTGTTTTGCTTCGCACGCTCAAGAGCATCAGACAGCTTGAAGCCAAGACGCTCTTCGCCTTGGCGATCTTTGAGGAGAGGTGGGTTCTCAATCAGTTTCTTGTCATTGAGTGCAGCATCGAGAAAAGTCGTATCCACCACGCGAGGAGCTCCTGAAAGCGCGCAGACGAACTTCTTGGTTCGCAACAGTTTTGGCGCTACAAGAATGTCAACTTCGATAGGATCCTGAGTAAGGAACACTCCAAGCTG
This sequence comes from Septoria petroselini, assembly GCA_022559915.2. Taxonomy (NCBI): domain Eukaryota; kingdom Fungi; phylum Ascomycota; class Dothideomycetes; order Mycosphaerellales; family Mycosphaerellaceae; genus Septoria; species Septoria petroselini. The sequence goes on from JAFJTQ020000041.1 coordinate 160,537, forward strand.
CCGGAGAGCATTCTTGTCTCGTGACTCTTTGCTGGCCTTGTCCTGCCATCGATCGTCGCCAGTCACCATCATGCGCCACTTGATGGGAGGAAGGGTTGGGGCGCCCGACGTTTTCGCCTTCTTCCCAGTCTTGGATCCAGGCTTTTGGGTCTCGCCATCACTGAGATCAGGACTCAGAGCCGATGCTTCATACTCGTCGCTCGTGCGCTTGTTCAACCTGCGTGGCGCGGGCGAGGACATATCACCGGTCACATCGAATCGTCCGCCATATACTACGCCACCCTTGCGCTTGCTCTCCTTCTGATAAGCAGCGATATCCGCTGCTGCGGACTGTAGACTCTCCCTGGCCTTGAGTTTTGACGCACGACCGGTGCTGGAAAGCATCGGCGTATCCATATCGTCCCGCAGCTGCGGTAAAGGCCGAGGTGTGGCAGCCACGTCCGACTTTTTCGGTCTGCCGGGTCGCTTCTTGGCTAGCTGAGGTTCTGCCTCGCCTTCCGTCTCTCCCTCTGTGTCGGCGTCTTGTGGCTCAGCTGGCGGCATATCCATGTCAACATCCATTGCGTCCTCTTCAGGGTATGCATCATTGACGGTGCTGATAACTGTCGCGCCGCGCTGCGTTGTAGGCTTTTGCGGCACCTGCACCTTCCTTGGCGATTTAGGCCGGGGAAAGAAGATGCGCTCAACACTCTTCATGTCGAGACTGGTCTGGCCTGTGACTTCGCCAAGATTCGTGCGGGTCGGAAAGTGATTAAATCTAGGATTGGATGGTGCTTGAATGGCACATTTGGCGAAGCTCTCTTCCAGCCACAAGTGGTTAACGATTTGTATGTTCCATTCCTGGGCAGCTTCGCACTTCTCTCCTGATCTATGAGCGGTGATCAGATGAGTGTTGTCTTGCTTCATTGTCTTGGTGTACTCAGCACCACTGTACTTGATGAGGTTTTCCACGTAGATGCGGGCTTCGCCACTGTAATTTGACAAGCTGATCTTCATGTTCTCAAACCCGGGAATTCCATCCGGTGGCAGGGGATAGTGTAGGAGTTTCCGCATAGGACTCGTATACCTGTTCCGCTGGATGACGTGGTACAGCCACGCCAGATTGGCGACCTCTTTGCCAGCTTGCGATGCTTTCACATAGTCGCCACCCCGCCGAATCGCCCCGATGTAGATGTCGCATTCATCGACGTTGCCAACGATCTTGGTACCCCCAACGTTGAGGATGTCTTCTAGGGTCTGGAGCAGGTGATTGGAGATCTCCAAGTCCTTAGCAAAGTAAATATGCTTGCATGGCAAAGCCGCGAAGTTCTTGCGGGCTTTGGACGGACTGGGTGGTGGGCTCATCGGCATTCCAGTGGGAGTAGCAGTGATGGCGCCTTTCAGTTGCGGTGTTGGCGACGGTCGAACAGGACCGTTTTCTCGCCGCAGAAACTCTGGGTCGGGAAAAAGATATGGTCCTTCACTGATCTTCTTGCCCAGCTTTATGCAAGCGTCAAACCAGTGCGGCAGCACGATCTTGCACTCCAAATTCTTCTCTTCCACAATCTTGCACTTTGGATGCTCCATGCTCATGGTGATGATGTGTGTGACGAGCTTCGTCATGCCTCGACTTGGCTGACCTCCAAGCGCAATGACGCCAGCCTGGATGGCGTCCGCGTCGCCCTCCGGCAGGTCTGCACAGCACAGCACGACGTCCTGGAAGTACTGGCTGGGGTCCGGACTGTGTTGACGTGGCGACGTCTGCTTCCGCTTCTGCACGCATTGCCGCACCCACGACGGCTTGACGACGAAAATACCGAGATCTAAGCATCGCGAATACTGCTCAAAGTCGACGTGGGTCGATAGCACGTGGGTCACCGTTTCAATATCGTCAATCGTTTGGTCGTCATCGCGGAGGGCGCGAAAGATGGCGCCGTGGCTGTCGAGCGTGTTGAGTAAGTTGTTGTACTTCTCCTCGTCCACGTCGTCGGAAGGAATGATGGTAAACACAACGCCCTCGAACAGTGGACCAGAAGCCTCTTCTTCGGCCATGATCGCGCCGTGGATCGAAGCAGTCGCACGCTGCTGTGCTGCACAAAAGTTGCCGCAAAATGAGACAATAGGGAAAGTCGATGCAGTGGTGAAGTGACGCGTCGGGTAAAGAGCGCGTCCCTGGCGCGGTTGCCTCGCGAAGGCGAATCGTGGCACGTGACTGCAAGTTGGAAAGAGAACAACGAACAGAGTTAAAAGGTGATCGATGTGATAGGAATACTACTAATTAAATTTATATGGGGTCCTGGGTAACTGCCGTATGCGCTGTGCTTGTGACCAGCATGCAGATATTCTCGTTCCGTCAAGAAGCTTCCACTGACAGAAGAAAAAGATTTCAGTGTCTGCACATCAGACTGCAACACAATGATATGCTACTGTTCAATCATCACTGGTGATGTCCTGTCCTCTCTCGCCCAAGAGAGTCTGTCAAATCATCGCGCATGGGCCATTACAAGCTGATTGGTGCGCAGATAGCGCCGATGCTGATCAATGATGGAGCCTGAGCAGACAATTAGTTTAGAAACGGATGACAATATGTTTAGATGACTCACATTTTGCGAGACTGGGCAGCATGCCAGAGATCCTTGCGAGCAGCTGTCGCCGACTGTTGGGCATATTAGCTTGTTGAGCTTGTGAGGGCAAGAATGTGTATTGACGAACGCAGGTTGAGGGAGCAAGCACCGCCAAGAAGATTCAGGCCGAGCAAGCCAGATGCAGAACCTTCTCCGTTGCAGCAAGCGACTTTCTCCTGGTTTTGGCCACATGAGGCTCCGACTGTTGCTGGAGAGCCATATGGCATCGTGTAAGGCTCTGGCGAGCTGTGTGACACGGACACAGTGTTTGATACTAGCTCATGAGCGGCTGGGAGCGCGGCAGATGCAGCGAGAGCGGCCGAAGCCAGCGTGGCGATGAAGTTGGTGAACTGCATGTTGATTGAAGTGAGGGCTTGAAATTGATCGAGTATTAGGATGAAGTGAGTGTCGAAGAACGCTGTGGAGAAGGTGAATGCCGTAGATGAGATGATGAGAAGGACGTGATGAGAAGCGTTCACGTTGTACTTATACCTCTATTCAACCCTCTCCGGTCATCAAGACCTCTGGCACAGAGGGCTCATTCACCTTCCATAGCTTCTTCGACTTCCGTATCACAACGGCCATTATTGCTCGGTACGTGAACGGATGTCTGATTGTGGAGGTCGAATCGTGTTGTTGCGCGAAAACGGAATAAGGTAGCTTGTCATCCGAGATTGAAGCAGAGCCGACGGAAGGAGGACTCAGAATCGCTGCAGCGAACGATAGTAGTCCAGATCTTGCCGATTCTGTGTACTCTCAGACCTGTGCAGTGAGCTCAAGCAATTTCCCTGATAGGCGAGCTGAGCTGCACACCCTTGCTCTTCAGTTGTGCAATAAGCTCCAGGGAATTAATGCGTTCTTGACATACTGATGAAGGACATTCAATAACATGATCGTTTCCGCTGCAGCAGAACACTTCTTCGGGACGGCGAGAGATTAGGGGTGCCCATGAGTCTTGCTTAGTACTGACCCGGCATATATCGTCTGCCGACTCGCGCTCGCGTTATCGATTTGCTATCGATGTTATCGATTTGTTATCGACGTCGACGTTGACGCGCACCTCAAGGCTCGAAACGGTGACGGACCGCAAGCAACGTTCTTTGCAACCGTGAAGTACAGAATCTGCTGCTTTGTGGGCTGGAACAGGTGTTTTCATGACTCGTGTGGAAAACACCTGCTTCTTCGCATTAGCTTTCAATAGCACCATCGTGAGTAGCACAGATAGCGAGCTAGCACCTGGAGATTCCATTGATTGACGATAGCAGACCAATCCATTCCGGCGCCCTTTTGATGTGCTGACTTGAGACCGCAATCAACTTGTTACAGTATACGGAGTTCAATGACACGTGCACCTCTCGAGACGCGCCAGAGCGCAGCACCGGGCAAATGGCAATGGCCTGCGCTGCACAACAGTGCCCTCCAATCCTATTGGGGGCCACCAGCGTGGGCAGCGTTAGCTGTCATCGCAGTACGTGCATGCCACTCTTGCTCCTGCATTCCTGCATATGGCGGTGCAGATGGTTGTGTCGTGTCAGAAGCCGGCTCGAGAAGCTACTCGAGATTGGCAAGGCTTGGGACAATAATGCTGGCTCGTCCTGGAGATGCATTTCGCGTTCTTTCCCGGTATGGACCTGCTGGTGTCGGTAGCGCTGAGCAAGATTGTCCAGCTTTGAGCTCCCGGCGAAAGTCGGTCTGTGAAATAGTAATAAAAGCAATTCTCGTAGAAGCAGCGCGACTGCACGACCAATGCCAAAGTCGGCGGTGAGCAGGTCTAGGCAGCCTGCGCGCTGGCTCGCTCGACAGCAGCGCATGCAATCTTGTCACGAACAGCTGACCGTAGACCATTGTGCCGGCTGCCTGTTCACAGAAACCAGTGGGCATGCGATGGCAGCGATGAGATGATGACAGGTGTGAAGCGATGGCCGCACAATTGTTGTTGTGGAAGCCCGGTCGTCCATTGGAGGGGAGGAGATCTAGCGCCGGGAACACTTGTTGAGATTTCGGCAAATCCCTCGTGTGCTGACCATTGAGGGGTCTCTGTGCTGTGCTGAGCTCCCGGAGCTCTTCATGGTCGAAGCAGGCCGTAGGCCGTTGATGAGTGAGAGCGGCGTCTGGGCTTCGCACACCACTCACTGCATTAGCTATGCGAGTGTAGAGCTGATTATTGATTGATTGATCTCTTGTGTTGTGCAGGTTCGAACACACGCGCCCTCTTCGCCCGTCCACTGCCACGATGTCGCTGACTCTGCTCTCGCGGAGAGCTCCCACACGATTCCTGCAAGCCACGACCACGGTGGTGGGCTCCAGAGCATTCAGCACACCTGTGAATGACTCCTTCTCGCCGATATCAACAACTCCTCCGCCGTTGCCAGAAGCCCAGGGAGCAGTATGGAGAGCTGTCAATGCTCGGACTCCCCGCTACGACTGGACCAAGGATGAGATTCGGGAGCTGTACAACACGCCGCTCATGGAGTTGGCTCACCAGGCGGTATGTCTGCGAGGAAGAGACCAGCAAGAAGAAGGACCTGTTTTGCTGATACTTGCATTTGTAGGGCGTCCTCCATCGTCGCTTCCATTCTCCATCTGCCGTGCAGATGTGCACATTGATGAACATCAAGACGGGTGGCTGCAGCGAGGACTGCTCGTACTGTGCTCAGTCGACGCGGTACAACACTGGCCTCAAGGCAGAGAAGATGTCGCCCGTGGACTCAGTGCTCAAGGCAGCCCGCATAGCCAAGGACAATGGCAGCACGCGGTTCTGCATGGGCGCCGCCTGGAGAGACATGCGAGGCCGCAAGACAAGTCTGAAGAACGTCAAGGCCATGGTCGAGGGCATCCGCGCCATGGACATGGAAGTGTGCGTCACCCTCGGCATGATTGACCAGAACCAAGCAGATGAGCTCAAGCAAGCCGGGCTTACGGCATACAACCACAACCTGGACACGTCGAGAGAGCACTACCCCTCCGTCATCACCACGCGTACCTACGACGAGCGTCTCCAGACACTATCGCATGTCCGCAACGCTGGCATTAACGTCTGCTCGGGCGGCATCCTCGGACTCGGAGAGAAGCCTGAGGATCACGTCGGTCTCCTGTACACTGTCTCTACTCTGCCCGCGCACCCGGAGTCCTTTCCCGTCAACGCTCTCGTACCCATCAAAGGCACGCCTCTCGGAGACGACCCGAGCCGGAAACGCATTTCCTTCGATGCCATCTTGAGGACCATCGCTACTGCTCGCCTTGTCATGCCAGCAACCATCATCCGCATCGCAGCAGGGCGCACGACCATGAGCGAAGCAGAGCAGATTCTCTGCTTCTCAGCCGGTGCCAATGCCGTCTTCACGGGAGAGAAGATGCTGACAACCGATGCGGTCGGCTGGGATGCAGACAAGGCCATGTTTGAAAAGTACGGACTGGTGCCAATGAAGAGTTTTGAAAGAGGCGGATTCAGGGAGACCAGCTGGGCGGCTATGAAGCAAGATGCAGTAGCCTCTGCTGCAGAATCGGCCTCTGTTGCTGCGGCTGTATAGTCAATACAATCTCACGGAGTCTCCTTCCCAATCAAATCTTCAGCAATGTGAAACAAATCTCACGCTAACAAGTCTCGTGCTCTCAGTGACGGTAGGCAGACGCAGAGGGCAGCTTCCATCACGCAGCAGACAATTGGGCGAGGCAGAAGCTTTCGAAACACAGGTCATCAAGAAAGGCTACTACGGAAAATAGTACGGACCAGAGGAGCTGACGAGCAGTATTCTATAGTGTGTGACCAGGTTTGACCTTGCGACCCGGTGCCTGATCTGCAGTAGTTGGCCCGGCGACGAATCTGCACGGTCATGATCCTGGCTACATAGTATCACCTGCAGCAGAGGTATTCGCACCCATCGATTGGGTGGAACGAGTCGCAGACATCAGCGGCATCTGCACGTCGAACTGACGGACGTCCACAGTGCGGCGCTGTTGTCGCGGGCGGGTCATTAAAGCTTTAAATAGGGTTCCGCGCGGAGCGCGATGTGTTGCAATGGGAGCAACCTCCGATCGGCATCGTGGCACGCCACCCTCATCAGTAGCAATGTCATCGTTGCATGGCTTTCGACGTGCTCTCATACAGCCAGATTGGCCGACCAGGTTGCATCATTGCATGTAACTCATAAAAGTTCATAGCAAACAGTAAGGTGATGATGTGCGCAAAAGAAAGCGTATGTGGTCATTGCATCATTAATTATTACGTGTATATGACAGTATGTCGAATCGAATGTATTGATACAATGTAGCCCTCATCACCAAGTATTAGGTCGTCGATTAATAGGTGTGAAAGTGGGCTTCACTTGCGCGCATTACCACCCCTGCACTCTCTCATGATTATCCGGACATCGCGTCCGTCGCTGTAGTAGTTCTATTATTCGCCGTCAAGAATGTTCATTATCGCTGCCTCTTTAGTTGTAGCCTGGCGGACACGTCCCCATGTTGCCGTTCGGATAGGCAAGCCCTTGATAATTTGAGACGTCGATGTGCTGTTCGTATGAGTTGTCGTACCAGCGCCCGGATTCTTGAGGCATCGTAGGCAGCATCGTTTGCGCGCAGCTGCTGTCGGGTATCGTTCTCCAGAAATCGATCGGCTCTCCTGTACATGGTGTCCACGTCGCCGAGGAGGCGGTCTGTGGAGTTTGGGGCTGTGTCTGGTCAGTACGGATTTCACAGCTTGGCCACATGGTCAACTTACGGAAAGAGAATCTGCGCGGTACATGAAATCTGAGGACTGCGAGAATTGGGTAGGGATGGTGAGACCACTGAGGAACGGCTTGGTCGTGACCGGTCCCACCCATTCCTGGCCACCACTGTGTTGCTCAAATGGCTTGTAGGTGTTGTTCCAATAGCAAATATTGTTCGCTGAAAGATCCGGCCCGGAAGTGCTGTAGTCTTGCACGCCAGGGTTGTTGCATGCTACCATCGCTTGCTCAGTCGATGGTTCGCTCGGTCGGCGTTGTTGTGATGGGTCCGAGAGTGATGTTGTGCGGGCGGAACGCAGCTCGTGTTCGAGCCGCTGTACTTTCTGTTCCAGATGAATGAGGTAGTTCCTGCGACGCGACTGCTTGATCTGAGAGCCATACGAGCATTCGAGCCTGTCACATGTTAGAACGGTGTTTGCCACCGGATGGGTCAACGTACCCGATACTGTTGCACTCGGTACACCCGAGTTTGCCATTGCATTTCACTTTCCGGCGTCGGCATTGATCGCACTATGCCGGTCAGTAAAGAGACCGTTAACGATACCGGGAAATACTCACAGCTCGCACTGTGCGTTTCCGAGCAGGTACTTCCAGAGTTGTGGGCGCCATAACGAGTGTGGTTGAAGGGGACGAAGGAGATGAAGCGAGTGTGGTTTGTGTGAGGCTGTGAATGCGTCGAAAGGGTGGCTGCAGGTCCTACTTAGAGTATTTAGCACTGCCGACAAGTCACGGTCGTGCTGTGCTATAGCGGCGGTGTCTGTAGCACAGGGAAGAGCCCGGTGCCTGACTTGGCGTCGCGCGCATGTGGAAGACCAGAGTTACCGCTCTGGGCTGGCCAAGGTCGGCCTCGACAGCGTGCAGAAAGCCTCCGCACCGCCGGAATGAGAGTGATTGGCGGTCGGACGAGGGTGCACAAGGACGTTCGGGCTGAGACGTGCGACATGCGCGGCAACTCGTGTGCGTTTTGACTTTTGCGCATCAGACTTCCAGGTCGACGATAGACCTCATGGCCGGCCCTGGTCGCCCACACGATCAGGATGTGATTGCGTTTGTTAGTACTGGCAGGTCGTGTTGAGTGCTGCCGTGTCTGCCAGGCGGTGCTGACGGACCCCCAGGCAGAGGAGCCATGAATCAGGCCGTGGCCAGAACGAACAGGAGTGGAGTAGCAGCAGTAGCAGCAGCAGTCATCATGCGTGTCCGTTCAGACTATTGCTTGCAACTATTGCCCGTAGACACGCTGGAACGGTCGTATTGCTTGCTGCTCGTGTGCTCCGTCATGCTCATGCACGTTGCGGCGAGACTGTGGTAGACTGCAGAGGGAACAATAAAATGGCAGCAGTTGGGCGCATGAGTAAGTAGCAGCAGAGACGCACCGCACCGCCAACAACGGCTGCTGATGAGAGATCGCGGGCAACGGGCGGCAGGGCGGCAAGTGGGGCGCCATGACATAATGACCGTCTGCCAGCATTTCGGGCCTATCCGCACCTTCTTCTTCAAACAACCCATCTCATCTCATTATTCCACCGTCATCATCTCAGAACACCGCCGCCACCGTCGCCGCCGCCATGCGCAGTCTGGAAAGCGCAAGAGCGAGTTGGCAGGAGCTGCACCAGTTCACAACACTGAAACAGCTCAAAGATGCGGTACGTCTGCACGGGCACACGTCCATAGCCACAAGCGGCATGCGCTCTGCTTGTTGGAAGGCATTTCTGCTCTTCGAAACGCTCGACGTCGACGAATGGCAGCGTACGCTCGCGTCCAGTCGGTCGGCGTACAACTCGCTCCATGCTCATTTCTTTCGCTTCGTGAACAACCCTGACGCTGACGACGCGGGCTTCGATCCGCTGAGTCAGGATGCAGAGGTATAGCTTCCACCCTACAGCTAACTGCTGGAGCTTATATCTGACAGTGGCTAAAAGATGCAAGAATTCCACCTGGCAGCAATCGCGCAAGGATGAAGATCTGCGCGCCGAGATCCTGCAAGACGTCGAGCGATGTATGCTTGACTTTACCAGGGAACCCGAGATGCAACGCGTGTTGGTTGATATTCTGTTTACCTTTTGCAAACTCAACCCCGATGTCGGTTATCGACAGGGCATGCACGAGGTCGCTGCCTACGTGCTATGGGTGATCCGAGAAGACGCTGTCGTCGTCGACAACTCGAGCAGAGCGCTGGGTGAAGACAGCATCATCAAGGCTGTCTTTGATGCCGAGCACGTGGAGCACGATTCGTTCGCGGTATTTGGTCAAGTCATGCAGAGTGCTGCCAAGTCATTCGTAACAGAAAACCCGTTCACTGTGGTCCACTGTGACAGGCTGACAGAAGGCAGTACCTATCAGACGGCCCGACCTCAATCTCTGCAAGGAGCAAACACATTTTTGAGGAACTGCTACCGCAAGTTGACAAGACGCTCGTGAACCATCTGCAAAGCCTGGATATTGTTCCGCAGGTTTTTCTGATACGATGGATCAGGCTTCTGTTTGTGCGCGAGTTCGAATTCGCCGACGTGCTCGCGCTGTGGGATGTGCTGTTCGCCGAAGACTCGTCCCTTGAGATTGTGGATCATATCTGCGTCGTAGGTCATTTCACTAAGCGAAAGCTACCGACAGAGAATCTTGGTCGTTAATGCCGCCCAGATCATGCTCTTGCGAATACGGTGGCACCTGCTCGAGGCCGACTATAACAACGCTCTGAGTCTATTGCTGAGATATCCCGAGCTGGACAAGGATACCCCTGCTCAGGCTTTGGGGCTCGATGCGTTATACTTGAGGTCTCATATGAATACGGAGGGTGCAAGCTATTGCGTGTTGAAGTACACCGGGAGACCCTTGCAGGAATCAGGTCGTCCAGCTACGCCACCAGCCCTACAGCGGAACATCACGACCTTTTCGGGAATCACTTCAGGCATGAACCGACGTGCCGGGCAACCGCGCTTCGAGGGTCTTCTTCAGAGCACTGCCAAGAACATCTATGCCCAAGGAGAAAAGCTCGGAATAGGCAAAGTTGTCCGCAACGCTGTCGATGAAGTTCACAAGAAAGCACAGGAAATCCGAGTAGCCCAGACTCCCTCGCCCCCACCCTGGCGCCACTCCAGTGCCATCAGGGTCAAAGAGCTTGAGACCCGCAACAAACAATTGTCAGAGCTTCTTGCCAGTGCAGTGGATGAGCTGTGGGATTACCAGAAATCCGTCTCCGAAAGCGACCAGGTGAAACGCGAGGACACCGTGGATAAGCTCAGCGCTGCGATAGCCAAAGTCCAGTTCATTCAGGTGTACCTGGCACAGAGTGAACTGCAGCTGACCGAGCCGTCATTGCACGTGAGCAAGCGTGAGCGTGGCGATTCGGTAGCTGAAACAGCTGCCTTGGTCGACCAAGATGTGCGGCACAACACGGACACGCGTACAGGTGCACAAGTTTACAAGGACAGCAGTCGCTCTGAGCATCCTTCAGTTCTGGCAGACCCAGCAAGCTTCGATGACTTTGCCACCGAGGCTGACACGTCAACTCAGGACAAACCTGACGACAATCGCCATAGCAACGACACTCATCCACTACCTAGTGCTGCAGCAAAATCGCATCATCTCCGGCCATCATTGGAACAAAGCTCGTTCTCCTTCATGCTTGGCCAGGACAACGCCCCCGAGGCTGTCGAGCCACAGAAACCGACGGCCGACAGGCCTCACTCCTCTTTATTTGGCGAGCAGCGATCACCTGCACGAGCGGCTGGGCCAAGTAAGACCCTACACGATGATGAGTTCGACATTTCAAGTCTCAAGAGAGCGAAAGGCGACAGAAAGTAGGCAAAGTTGGCTTCCCACAGAGTTTGTTTTGAAGAATACTAGTGCACAGGATACGCCCACTCCATTCTCATGCAAAGACATCCGTCGAATACCTCTCATTCCTCAAGCTCTCAAACCACGTTTCCATCTTCTCATCGTCCTCGGCGCCTTTTTTCCCATCTGCGATACCTTTCTCGCGCGCCATTTTCAGAAATGCATGCTTGACACTCTCTCCTAGCCCGCGACTACCACAGACATAGATCCTTGCGCCTGCTTCCCACAAAGCCGCCAGCGAATCTTTGTCTTCCGAGATCACGCCATCAATATGCTTGTGGCCGCCACCTTGCCCTGGCAACTGACTAAATGATCGATGGGTCACCACCGCGCCCATTTTCTCCCAATACGCCATCTCGTCGGAGTGGATGTTGTCCTTGTCGGGATGTCGACAGCCGAAATACAAGTGTGCGGGAGCGAGCTTTCGCCCTGACCCGATTTTTGCTGCGCGCTCTTGGATGAAGCCTCGAAGGGGCGCGATGCCCGCACCCGCCGCGACCATGATGACAGGAGTAGATTCGGGACTGGAAGGGAAGTGGAAAGCGGCGTGGGAAGGCTTCACGGCCACGTGCAATGTATCCCCAGCCTTGAGCTGGGAGAGTTAGTTGGATGCGACGCCAATGTGGCGGCCTTGGCCTGAGGTTGGACGGCTCATCGGTGACAGCAAATTTGAGAGTGGCATTGTTGCTGCTGGAGAGTGGCGAGCTGGAGATGGAGTATTGCCGGACTCGCATGGAAATAAGAGATGAGATGAATGCGGAGAGTGGAAGAGGGATTGCAGGGAAGCGTTCCAGCAGTGCGAGGAGTGAAGTACGCTTCCCTGTGATCTCCGAGTCAAAGTCGCCCGATAATGTGGTTGTGTTTTAATGGCTTCATCAGGGCTCACTTCGATAAGCATGGCGAGGTTGCGCTTTGTGGCGGGTTTCGACAACTCGAGATATGCCGAGAACAGGTTCTGGGCAGAGACGGGGTGCTCAGTTGGAAGTGTCGTTCCAGTCTAGGAGGTGATTTGTAGGATCGCGTCCCACGGTAGGGAGACATAACGTTGCGCGTATGTAGAAGTCCTTGGGCTTGATGGTCAGGGTGAAAGCCGTCTGAAGATTATACTGAGGGTCATCCATAGAGAAGCTGAAGTATTGCAGGAGCATCGGCACCACAAGCATCATCTCCTGCCATGCAAATCCTCTCCCGATGCAGCCTCTTGCACCATTACCGAATGGCTTCCACGAATTCGGTGGCAGCTTGTCGAACCTCTCGTCGAGCATTCTTTCAGGTCTGAAGAGATCCGAACCGTCGCCATAGACTGCTGGATCTCGATGAACGTTGTGCAGAACCATGAGTGCCGGCTCTCCGGCCTCGATGAAGTGTTTCCCGCCAAGCACCTCTCCGTTAGGGTTGTCAGGGGTAACCGCAATTCCGGGAGCCGTCGAATGCAGTCTGACCGTCTCGCGGAGTACTGCAGGCATGTATGGGAGCTTATTGAGGTGTTCATATTGCACGCCTTCTGTTCCGATCACCCTGTCGACTTCTTCCTGTGCTTTTCTGTAAGCTTCGGGATTCTTCAACAGGCAGTAGAAGCAGTATGATAGGATGCCTGAGGTAGTCTTGTGGCCAGCAACTAGGAGCGTGATAAGATTGTCTATAATCGAGCTCTGGGGCAAGCTCTCCCCAGTCTTGGGGTCACGTCCATGAATCATCGCGTTCAGTAGATCCTTCGAGTCCTTGGGATTGTCGCGGCGCTTGCTGTACCAGCTCCCCACTCAGTTTCCTCATGCATGCAATGTCAGCTCGCCATTGCGCCTCATCTGACCTGAAGAATGCCTGCAGCCATGGCGGGTGTTTGCTTCGAACATCGGCTTGTCAAAGAAAGCTGATCAGGGCGGAAATGAAAGGGTGTCAGTTACGACGCCACTGGAATGGTCTTGATGCTGAAGCTTTGCTGATGAGTATAGAGGGACATGAGAATACAAGGACCTCGTCGACTGAGGTTGAGAGGGACGCGTGCTTTTAAGCATATGTTGTACCAAGGACATAGTCTAGACATCTTCGCCTGAGAGTGACGTTGATGCGATGTCAAACGCAAGCCAATTGGTAGCTGCGTGTACCACAAACGAGGCAAGAGGGATACGCCTTTCACATGCTCGCCAGGCACCCATTTGCATTGCCTGCGAGAATGCGTCTGGAATGTTTCTGGCTCGAGCAGAGCGGCATTGCAAGTGGAGGAAGTGTGTGGAGCTTGCTCGTTCTCGGCGAAAAGCGGAGCTGGCGCATTTGATTCGCCTGTTCCGAGGAGAACTCCATAGTCCAGTACTGAACCCGTGTTGAGGTGTCAAAATATCGCATGAACGATTCTGCTGGGAATGCATGCAATAGTGCGTTGCTACATTCGTGTTTCTACCCAAACTCCTCATCGATTTCGTCTGGAGACATCGTCTCTACGTATGCTCTTCGCACGAACGTGTACCACGCCTCGTTCTGTTTTCGGTGATGTTGATGCTTCTTGCCTTTGTGATGTTTCTTCTTCTTCTTGTGCTTCTTGCTGCCCAAACCAGCTACCTCATCGTTGGCCTCGATGTCTCCTTCATGACTCTCTCCGGCTGCCACACCTTCGTCTTCGGGCTCAAAAGCGCCAATTCTCCTGGCCAGATCAATCAAGCTGGGCATCGTCAGGTCATCCAAGTGGTAGACCTCGTCCTTCTTCGTGTCGTAAAGCACTTCATACGTGAACTTGTGGGGCTTCGGTTCATGATCTTTCTCATGCGGCTTCTGGCCTTTGTGCTTGCCCTCGTGCCACTTCGACGAGTTCCTGGCGGAGTTGTCAGAGCTTTTCAGGAAATCGTTGTTGATGTACGTGAGGTTCGCGTAGTACTGTGTGTACTTCAAGAGTGAAAGTGTTTGCGGTGAATACGCTGGGCCGGGTGGCGATGATTTTGATGGTGACTCAGGCACCTTGAACTTGTACTTCTTCGGCTTCTTCTTCTTCTCAAGCTCGATTTGGCCTTCGTTGAAGTCGAACGGAGCTGGTTGTGGAACGTTGCAGAAGTCCATGGCGTGGTTTTCAAGGCCTGTGATGTTGTACTCGAAAACTCGCATCGTAGGAAACAGGTTCGGCACGACACTGGCGCTCACGAAACTAGCGGAGAACCTCTCGGCATGTTTGCCGCCTATCTTCTTCAAATACTTCTTCTGTTCCTTCTTGAGCTTGTCCTTCTTCTTGCCAAGCATGGCCTCGATCCATGATTCTGACTTGACCTTGGGCGGGGAAGGCAAATGTGCCCACTCATCCCGCAGCTGTAGGAAGTAGTCGGACTTGACCTGTGCGGAGAAGTCCCCGTCGTTGTGTGAAGCGTGCAGGTATTGCATCCGACCCTTCTTGGTGTCCTTGTCCAGATCCTTAAAGTCCTGAAACATGAAATGATCGTAGTTGAAGTGACCATAGTGGCTGCTCAGAATCACGTCTCTGTACTGCCGAGTCCACAGCGCATACTTCTGCCAGCAAGTTTCATCCCACGAAGTCTTGGCTTCTTGTCGGACCGGAGGTACGTGCCCAATCAAGATGGCTTTCATGCCTCGATCGCGCATGAACTGCAGCTGGACACGAAGCCATTCCATCTGTTGGTACCCAGGCTCTCCGTGCAGCGCGCAGCCGTCTGCCGCTGCGTTACTGCCGAAGAAGTACAACGTGTTCAGGCTGAAGACGGCAAGCTTCTGTGGGATCACTTCCACATAGAACCACCCTCCCTGCTCGAATGAGTGGGACTGCACCTGCGGGATGAATTGTCTCCAAAGTCCAGCATATGTCCTCGTCCATTTGTTCGGTCCCTTCGCCAGAATGTTGTGAGGGAGGATGTCGTTATTTCCCAGGTTCGGTACTATGGGGATAATGTAGTCGTTGTTTGGGTCCTCATCGTCCTCTTCGCCGTTGTGCTTGCCAAATGTCTCCGCCATCTTCTGCACCATGAATCGGTTCAACCCCAGCACCTGCTCAGAGGTTCGCGGCAAGGCCTCATCGTTGTCATGTCTGGCAGAATCGCCCGTCCATATGACGAAATCCACCTTGTCTTTGAACTCCTTTGCAACAAATTCCATCGTCTTGTTAATCAAGGCAATCGGGCTGTCGCACTCGCTCGTCTCGGCGCCATAAATGCCCGCTGGGCCTTGCCCTCGATGGCAGGCTGCATCCTCGGAAGTCGACGAATAGATTTCGTAGAATCGGTCCGGATGGAAATCTGTCTCGTCGTCAGTCTCGGCGAGGCAGCTGCAGCAGTGGCTCCTTCCTCACCTGTGATTTGCAGAAACCGGCCGTGCAGCGGTCGTTTCTTTTGTGTATGCGCAAGCTGGTCGCCAGAGTCTCCACTGGCTACCTCACGATGCTGTCCTCCCAGAGGCACCTGCGCTGGTGGTGCAGCAGCCACCGGTCCCAGCAGCACGGCGGCAAGCACGCCAACGAGGACCAGCATGGTGGTGAAGGCGTCGAGCAACTTACAGCCCTGCTTCCACCATCACTCCACAACTCCCACTCCCGCTGTCAAGAAATGCCCCGTCGAACACCAGCAGTCCCACCAGTGTTGAAGCGGTCGAGTCTCAGATTTCTCGTAACCGACGTCACTTCGTTAAAATAAGAGTGCGGTACGCTCAGGCACAAAGCCGGGGAGACGCAGCAGATCGGAAGCGAGAATCTGGGGTGGAAATGTGATGAATCGCTTTGAATTATGATGAAGCTGCCTAGATAGAAAGGATGATATAGCTCGAGTGACGGTAGCCACGAGGCTCTTGACGACCTTGATGGGGCACGCGACACAACAAACGACAGTAGTAGTCCACCCTCTCACACGCACCTTCACCAGAGTGAAGGTGCACCGTCGAGTCGTGGTGCGACGCAGACCAATAAGAACACCGGCTGCCGCGCACGTTGTGCATTCAAGAGTTCTCGTTCAAAGTGAGAGGTGTGTCAGCTGCACCATCCCACGGGACGACTTCGCACGTTTCCTAGACCTCTATCTCTGCATAGTTTGTCAAAAGATGCATATATCTCTTGCAGAGGACCACAGTCCATTCACCCAAAACACGACAGCCAGCAACCAGGTCGTGAACTTCCATTTGATAGTAAGTGTCTGGAAGAACAGGCCTGGAGGCAGCCTACTACGAGCTGGCGTCTCGCAGGAGCATCAGCTGGTTCCGTCGGGAAGTGGCCCTACGTACAGCTTTCCGCTCGATCAGAAGATCGTGTTGCCTTGTGCTATGCGGAGTAGGAGCCGTGGAGGTGACCTTGATTCCTTGACCACGGCACGACCTGTCAATTGCAAACTAACTAGTTCTACCTTATGATTCTATCGCGCAACTGACTAAAAATGGTGCCAGCGCTAGTCTAATTCTAGAGCTGCAAATGTCGGCCATATCAAACACATTACAGGCGGCACAACATTCATACGGCATTGCTTTGGAGTCGTCACCTGCCCATCTTCAGCTCGTCATGTATACAGAGCTAAAGAGAGTATGCCAACAAGAGTATGCCCTCTCTTCTCTACAACTGCAAGCAGAAGAGGTCGGTCGTTGTTGTTTCAGCACTCAGACTTTTGGAACACTCTTCCAGACGAAAGCAAAACCAGGAAAGCTTCGCGTGACAACACACCTTATTGCCTACTAACCATAGAAGTAGTCTCGTCGGTCAGGATTAGAACAAGAGCGAAGTTTGGCAAGCGTTTGACAACTGAGAGATGATTGCTGACTGATCGGCTCAGGGAGATTTCTCGAGAAGCTGGGCGAGCAACTTGCTCGAGCGGGAAAATAATACGTTTACGGCGTGCAGCAAGACCAGGCGTCCATGCTGACACCCGATGATCAGCAAGCAGATTATTCTACTCGGCCACAACATGCCACATGCCTGCTGCAGGAATGCTCGGGATTTGTAGAGTTTGATCAGCTTAGTCCTGATTCCTAACAGACCTGATCTATGCCGGTGGAGGGCGTGATGTTGCTGTCGCCCGGCCACAGTGCCACGGCATAGGCGAGTCCTGCACAGTGAGTGGCCAAGAGCAAAATCCACCTTTTGCGATCGAAAGTTCTGTCATCACCGAGCACGCTGCGGCTGAAGCTGAGACGAGCATTCCTCTTCCCCATGCGGATTCCGAAGACGTGGACGGTCGAAGTGAACCCGGGATGATTATTTTCAGTCCCTGCCAGTGCATGCCGAGAACCTACCTTATCAGGGACAATGCGTACCTTAGTAATACCAGATATATCACAGTGAGGAGCCGCCCCACAAGACGGCCACCGGCTCCTCTGCACAATTGTTGTTGTTGTCGTTGTTGTTGTTGTTGTCGTTGACTCGAGTCTGCGACCTCGGCGACCTCGAGTGCAAATGCACAGCGGCGTCGGCTACCGGATCACCCGCGGCCGATATGCACCAGTGATGGCAGAGGAGGCTGACAAGAGCCGGGTGCATAATAATGGCGTAGACAGCTCACGCAACCACCATAATCAGCTGTTCGAGTCTCATCTGCTCTGCGATCATCGCGCAGTGCGCTTCTCCACGACTCCGGAAGCGAACAACAGCGGCCAGTACTCTCATTACTCTCGCGCATGGCGTCTCACGTGCGATGACCACGCGATCTGGTCGGTCAACGCAGCCAGCATGGAGGGCATCCACGGCGTCGACGTGAGCTGGCTACATCATCCGCACAAAAACCCCAAAAGTGAGTCGGAGTACACAGATCCGTATACTGCTGGGCAATGCCGTATACCGCTGGGCAATGCCGCAGCAGGAAAGGCAGTCACTGAACGCGAGAATCCACAGGCAGCAGCGACAGTCGCGCCCCACCGTCGACACCGACACCGACTCCGGCCCGCGACATTACGACGAAGACGAACGCATCGCACAACGGCCATGCCTCGCCAACACCGTCCCGAAGTCCGCTGCAACATCGAGGCAGCGGCATATCATCCTCGTTTCCTGGCGCGGTCACGCCACCTGCGCCCCTCGAGCCCGTGAGGGACACCACGGCTGCTCAACCCAGCACTCCCTCGACACCGGGCGCGCGCACCAGCAGACGACCGGGCCTGCTCAGCCGTGCCAGCTCGGAAAAGCTGAATGGCGAAGGCAGGACCATGCCACGACGCACCTCGTGGCTGAACAAGATAAGCAGCAACTTCTCCTCTTCGCCCAGCGCTGCGTCAATCGCCACAGCAGGAGCTGCGCCCAACACACCGCCCACGAACACTGCGCAGGGAGTGACGCCTGTGCCGGCGGCCGGCGCTGCGCTAGCCGATGGAGAGAAAACGGAGCCATACTTCCCATCACGCCCCAAGGAGTCATCGGGATTCTTCTCCAACCTCACTCGCAAGCTGTCGGCGGGACAGAGCGGGGTGGTACCCAAGGTGCAGGGCAAAGGGGGTGTATGCCAGAGGCGCGTGCTCAACGTAGATCCGAATCGGGAGCGCTGCTTGGTGCCGGACGTGGATGTGAGCCGACTGAGAAAGGTATCATTCTGCGTGGACGTGGAAATCGCAGGTGGGCCCAAGTACAGAGATGAGGGGGACGACGACGAACAGAAGCAGAAGAAGAAGGACGTCAAGTTGAAAGAGCGAGCGGAGGGTGAAGCACTCAAGCATCCGCAAGCGTCCATGGACGACATTGACGAAAAGGCGGAAGCTAAGGTCACCGGGAAGAGCAAACCGCTGCCAATCGTACAAAAGATGGGCAAGAATGTCATTTTCACAGCCGGCACGCCGCCGGGCGGCAGTTTCAGCCCCCCAATCGGCAGCATTGACGAAAAGGACGGCATGAGCAGGAAGAAGGAGAAGAAGAAAAGATCGGAAGAAGAGCGCAAGGAACGCAAGGAGAAGCGGCGTCGACGAGCCGAAGAGAACGGATCGATACCTGTCGAGCTTTCCATGGACGGCGATGCAGCGTCACCGCCAGAGAAACCGCCGACTCCCGTTGCAGCACCGACTGCGCCAATCGATGTTGCGAAGCGCGATCGACCCACCACAGACCCTGTACGGATATACAGGCGTTGTTGCCAGCTCCGCGAGACACCAATTCTGAAGCGCATTACGGAGCAGCTAATGTCTCCAACCTGCTGCATGCCCCTTGAACCTGGCGTAGTTCATTGCCTTGACCTGACTGGTTCGAGGCTGCAACTCGCCGATATGGTCACTCTCGGTGACTGGCTTGCTGTTGTACCTGTAAAGAAGCTGCTGCTCGAGGACGCCGATCTCAGTGATGAAGGTCTTCGATGTGTACTTGCGGGCCTGCTAGCAGCGACGAAGCCGCAACCTACGAAAAGAAAGAGTCCGACTCCGAAGCATCGGCAGGCCGTACAGGTCCGACAACATCAAGAAAGAAGCGGCGTGGTGGAGAAGCTGACGCTCAAGAACAATCCTCGCATCACACCCAATGGCTGGAAGCACATCAGTTTGTTTCTCTACATGTGCAGGTCCATCAAGGCAGTCGATCTTTCGATGATACGATTTCCTTTGTCCACGAACGCCTCCGACGCTACCGGCGGTAACTCTCCACCTCCACCGAAGGCTAACGCGCCCAGCAATGATGCTGCAGAGGTTTTGTACAAGTGCTTGAGTCAGCGGTTGGGAGGAGAAAGGCTCGAAGAGCTCATCGTCTCTGAATGTGGTCTGACCTCTTCGCAGATCAGGAAGATTGTGGATGGCGCTACAATGTGTGGCATCAACAGACTTGGGTTCGCGGGCAACCATCTCGATGATGAGGGGCTTGGACATATCTTACACTGGCTGAGATCGGGCATGTGCGGCGCTCTTGACCTCGGCGGCAACGACCTACGCAACAAGCTTGGACTCATCGCAGATGCGCTGAACACCCGCAGTGGCACACCTTTATGGGGATTGAGCTTTGCAGGCTGCAACCTGGACACTGAATCGATCAGAGTGTTGTTT
Source organism: Septoria petroselini (assembly GCA_022559915.2). NCBI lineage: Eukaryota > Fungi > Ascomycota > Dothideomycetes > Mycosphaerellales > Mycosphaerellaceae > Septoria > Septoria petroselini. Next base: position 180,614 of record JAFJTQ020000041.1, read on the forward strand.
CCGGTGTTGGTACAGCTCCCCGACTTCCGCTTCATCGACCTCAGTCACAACCCGGACCTTTGTGGCCAGGACAATGGCACAATCTCCCTTCTTCGACGATTCATTGGCCAATTGAAGCACATGAAACGAATTCATCTTGCCGATGTTGGTATGAGCTCAAAACAGGCCATTGCATTGGCCGATGTGTTACCAGAGGGGCCACGGCTGGCGCACATCAACATTCTGGAAAATCCGCAGCTTACAGCGTTGGCAAGCGCCAGAGACGAAGAGAGCCAAGAGGAAGCGTGCGCGTTGTATGCCAGTTATATGGCGGCTGTCCGCGTATCGAACACCCTGATTTGTATCGACATTGATGTAAGTCTACCACGAGTCAATCTCACTACGACGCTAACTGTCCAAGGTGCCTTCTGCAGACAGCAGCGAAGTCGTAAAGGCTCTCGCCAAACAAGTGGTAGCCTATTCGCTGCGCAACATGGAGCGATTCGCGCTTGCCGAGGCCACTGGCATGTCTGCGTCTGCAACTGCAGATGCTGCCGCATCACTTACGCAGCCTCATGGCGTAGATGAGCAAATCAAGGAGATTGCAGTTCCCGATGTGCTGATGCATCTGGTGGGCCACGCCGAAGACAGCGCTGGAAATCAAGACGACGACGACGATCCGGCGCCCGATGGAGACTACATTGTTGGCGGAACTGGTGTTGTGAAGGCTTTGCAATATGTGCTGGGAGAAAAGGATGACGACTTGCGTCGCAGCAGCATACCAAGCACGCCCTCGGAAACACGGACTGCGCGCCCTGGTTCGTCATCTGGTCTCGGCGAAGAGGAGCAGCGTGGCAAGGCGAAGAAGATGAGTAAGAACCTCTTGGACAGTGCGCGCAAGATACGCGCTCGACTACAGCCAGCGCTTGTCAAGGAAGCTGCTACTGGCGACGAAATGGCATACAGGCGACTCAGCTTCCTGGACCAGACGTTGCAAAGCATGATCCAGCGCTTCGAAGAAGAGTATCCCGAGACACGCCTTGCACCACCCTCACCCAAGACGTCCTCGACATCTTCGTCGACCGATGTACCGATCGTACCTCTGACCAAGACGAGTGATGTCAACGGCAAGTTGACAGACGACGAAGACGAGCTTGATGAAGACGAATTTGGTTCGTTCCGCCCATCATTGTCGCGACACAACAGCGACGTTTCCCTCGCTGCACGTGCTCTCGGCATGGAAGAAGGTCACCTCCATCGCCTCGGACAGCGTATGCGTCGTGAGGTGGTTGATGTGCCATTGGCATCCGCGCCCGTGGAGGAAGAAGCTTTTGCTCCATGGAGCAAAGAGGAGGAAGCCGCCCGTCTGGCCGCAGTGCAAGGCAAGCTCGAGGCGATCAGCGGTCCAGAATTGAAGTCTCTAGTGGAGCACGACGGCTGGGATTCTGCGCTTCGTAAGGTGGGGGCCAACATGAATGATCTGCGAATCTTGCAAGCCCAAGACCCGCGGGCGTGGGAGGAGTTCAAGGAGTCACAGATGAAGGCGAGGATGAATCTAGCCCAAGATTCCCGGCCATAGGGCATTCGCAGGCGATTGCACAGCACCGCACGCTTTTGTGGGGTAGGGGTCATGAAAACATGTGTCATGTATCTAGCACATTTCGGACGTACTCATGAGTGATGAACAACGACTTGGGGATGAAGGGTATAGACGAGGACTAGTGAGCAAGGGCAGAACATTGCACACGACTTTAACCTTCACCAAACAATGACTGGATTGAAGTGACATGGACTGTTTGTGTTCACGGAAGGGTCGCATCATCTCGCATTTCATAGCACTACGCTTGTGCAATCATCATAACGCCGCCCATGCTTCCTTGCAGATACTCCAATCCGTGATAGTAGCGGCAGCGTGCTTTTCAGGTAATAGAAGAAGACTCCAGCAAGACCGTTTACGACTCCTGGGTAAGAGCCTTGATCTTCTCCTGCACGCGTTCCCGGCGTTGCTCGTGTGTGAGCTTGGTGAGCTTGTACTTCTTCGACTCTGCCTTCCACTCGTCCTTGGACTTCTTCTCGCCCGCATCCTCGTCCTTCTTCCATGGGTCCTCGCGGATGGCCTTGTGAGCCTCCTGGTACAGCTCCTCGAGACCATCAGCCTCAATCTCGTCGTCAATGTAGCCCGAGAACTGCGACTTGTAACGTTCCTCATCGTCGTCGGCGAGGGTCTCCATGTACTCGGCGACGTGGCCGGCGAAGATGTACTTGCGCAGAGTTTCGGCGTCGAGCTCCTTGGTCTCGATGTCGTAGCCGGGGAAACGCTTCTGCGAGTGTGGCACGTAAAGACCACCGTCAGAGGCACCCTTCAGGGCACCAAAGACACGGGCACCAGTGCTAGTGCGGGTGAGACCGACATCAAGGAAGACCTTGAATGGGCGGCGGGTCTCGCCATCAACCTCCTCTGGCTGAGTCTCGGTGAACTCGCCATCAGCCTCCTCCACACCGGTGAAAGTGTCCTCGAGCTCGAGCTTGTTAAGTGCGCGGCGGGCGATGAGCAGACCAACGCAGTAGGCGGCGGCCCAGTTGGTGAGGCCGTGGGTGACACCGTAGCGCTTGAGCTCGTGGCCGTAGGCGGCAACGAAGACCTTGTCGCCGGTGAGCTCCGAGGTGACGATCTGGGCGATGATATCCTTGTTGGTGAAGCGGATCACCAGGCGGTACTTTGGTGCATTGTACTTGTTCTTGGCCTGGGTGATGAGGCGCTTGCGGGCGTAGTAGTCGGTCTTGCCAGATCTACGGCGCTTGTACTTCACCTGGTAGCGGCTGCCTAGAGTCAGTGGCTGCTTCCTCGCGGTGCATCGAAAATGAGGGAGGAAGAAAACTGTTGCTACTCACCTGAAGTACGCGCTGTTCTTGACCAACTTGGTCTGCAATCACAATCCCGAGTCAGCAATTGGCGCTTCAGAACCCCTTCCGAAGCAACTTGCGGCGACTCCTCGTTCTGCCTGACGATGCGGGAATACTCACGAATGGCATCTTGTCGGTGTTGGTGGTGGTGGCCCTGGGTGTCGAGCTTGTCCAGCAGAAGGAGTGCGCGAAGTGAACATTTCAGATTGTGTGCGTGTGGGGTCTCGGCCCGTCTTCCAGCCGACCATCGCTGAATCCCTTGGCAGTGGAGGACCAACATCCGACTCTGCTGCTCCATACCCTTCACTTCCGACTTCCGACTCTTCACATGCGACATCCCGAGCGCTCACGCCGCAATATGCACGCTCACGATGAAGCCGAGATGCTTGGCGCATCGACGTCGAAACACTCTTCCGGCATTCGAGACCTCCAGAGCTAAACATGACAATATGTCTCATGTGTTCCGTTACCACGAGCTGGTCGTATCCTGTCACGCCCGCGCTCGCATACAGTCCGATGGCACTCGCTGGTTCGTCCCACACCGGCCGTGGATCGCATGCCAGACAAGTCGCTCGAACGAGCACACGTAGAGACATCTTTGGCACTTGGCCATCATCGCCCTTGCCCTTTCAGGCATCGTCCAATGGGTCCTGCTCAAAGCTTTGCAAGCGCAGTACCACCACGACCATGCGGACTGGTGCTCCGCTTGTACTGTACTGCTTGCAAACTGACTGTTTACCTCGCCGCTCCCTCTTCTCTTCCGATCTCCTTGTCGAAACGTTGCTTCGTGCAAGCCACCACACATGGCCAGGGCCGACTCTTCCTCCAAGGTCCGTTTCCTTCTCAAGCGGTCACGATCTAGCATGCAGATTGCGCCCACGATGTCATTTCTTGAATGCAAAGAGAACGGATCTGACAATGTCTAGGCACTCATCAAAGCAGCCATTAGAAGTAAATGTCACGTCCTGGCAAGGCGCTACCCGGAGCAGAATTTGGATCAGCTTCAGCGAGTTCCCTTGAAGGACGACTGCTTTGGTGAACTGTTTTGAGCTAACAAGTAACGACAGCGGAAGCAACGGCAAATGGCTGGTACTGTGCGACGAGCTGTATGCAGAGGTGTGCACTGAGTTTACAGTTCGCAAGCTGTAAGTCCAGCGCTCGCGAGTGTACTTTTCGTTGAGCTGCCGTCCTTGTTCACGCAGCAAATTACAGAATTCACTACGGGCTATGTGATGACATAAGCTGACATGTTCACAGAGAAATTGGACCGCTTGAGAAGAGAGCTTTGTTTGATGCCGAATGGGTATCTCAGGTCACTTATGGTAGGTCTGAGGAGATTCGCGATGCGATCGTGCAGTCGCGCACGTCCTGACAAGAGCGTAGAACTCGTCACGAAACCAGCACGACCGAAAAGACGCAATGCACAGCGTGCAAATACGGAAAGGGCTTCGTACAGTGCAGAACCAGCCTTCAGTCCAGAGAGGATATCCTCTCCATCGTATGCAGATCGGACGACTTTTCGAGTTTCGACCCCACAATCAGCATCGGCCTTTACAACATTCGACTATACCTGCCACGAGGGTCGGAACCCTCATCATGTCGACTCTCACGACGTGTCCAGGTCGAGATCCAGCGGTCTGGAAAACGTGACGACATCGAGAGAGCGGGCGCGAGATCAACCTGCGTGGTATAGGACAGTCATGAACTGAGTCATGTTGCGTTGGTTTAAGCCTCTCGTATTCCTCGCTTTAGCATATAGTACTCTCCTGGTGCTTTGGCGTGCCGCGCGTGGCAGAAACACATACCTTCTAGAAAATGCAGTTTCCAGCACGAGAATTGCACAACCTGACTCAAGACAGAGGGGCTCGAAACAGTGAATGAAGCTGAGTTTGGCATGCTCTAGACATTGGCCCATTTCCAGAAATCAGTCAAGATCCTCTTCCGTGCCACCATCCTGGCATACGCCGCGATATCTTCCTCACTCTCTGCCACTACCACATCGACATCGCTTCCAGATTCGCCCTTTCTCCTGGCGATTTCTGCCAACTCGCCAATTTTCCAGCCTCGCAGGAAGACCAAGCACACCGCCGCTGCAAGGTACATGAAGCCCACGAACACCTGAGCCCCGATGTACTTTCCTGTTCCTGCCACAATCTCCAGCGCAATGGGTTCGCTGAATGTTGTAGGGAGGACAATGACTAGCCAGGACAGATTGAGCGCAGAAGGGACTTGTCGCAGCCCGACAACTTCTGCTGTGATTGGGGATATCGTAGTCCAGTACGTGCCAGCGACCATGCCTCCGACCAAGGCAAAGAAAATGAGAACACCGTATGTTTGGGCAGGAATCCATATTGCGAAGGTGAATACTGCGCACAAGCCTGTCATCATGACGGCCATGTTAATCCGGCCGATCGTGTCAGAGAAGTACCCAATGGGCGGCCGGCCCAGTCCTTGTCCCAGATTGAGAATGGCGGAAACGACCGATGCCTGCTGCGCGTTGAGACCAATCGCATTGGCGTAGTTTGCCAGCGAGAAGATGAGAACCACATATCCCAACATGCTGAACCAGCCGAAACCTCCCAGGAGCAAGTATTCTGTTCGCTTGAATAGCTGCACATCGAACGCGTTGTGTGTGCTGCCGATGATCTTATTGCGATCTCTCAAGAGCAAAACGCAGATGGTGTTGACTCCAAACGCGAGAAGTCCTAGCACTCGGAATGTCCACGCGAGGCCAATCGACTTCAGCATGGCGCCTGTAGCGAGAGAGTATACTAGTCCTCCAAATCCAGACCCGGCCGCGGAAATTCCGTTCGACAGAGACCGTCTCGATGTGAACCATTGTGCAGGGATCCCGACCGAGCCCACAAACAAGAAGCCCATACCGAGGCCGAAACAGATTCCTTGGGAGAGGAACAGCTGCCATATTTCATGCGCGAAAGATGCTCCGATCAGACTGATGGTCTCCAGGAAAACGCCGATGAAGAGCGTTACTTTTGTGCCGTAGTATCGTGTTGATAGCGTTGCAACGGGAGATATCAGCATTGCCATGCTGATGGAGAGGGAACCGACAAAGGCATATTGGAGGTACGTCCCACCCGGGAAAGCGTTGGTGGCAAGGTAGTGTGCGAGGAAAACTCCATACGAACTGTTCAAGCCCCACGTGTGAGCGTTGATAGTCTACAATCAAATATTAGTATTCTCCTGATGGTCCGCTGGCCTCTGCAAATGCACATCTGAGAGTGAAGTCTTCCAAGCGTGGGTACACGTACTGCGCAACAGGCTGTACAAACCCAACCGTAACCGCCATCAGGAGGAGGAGCCACTGCGCGTGGACTGGGCAGTATTTCTTGTGTGGGTTCACCGTGGGCTTGTCGATCTTCCCCTTCTCGTGTGTTCTTCTCTGCATCGCTACCTACTGTAACACTTGAAGTCATAAAGCGAGGGCCTTGGTCTGAGGCACTGTCATTTTGAGAGTGCTCTGTAGTGTTCATACCCAGACCTTAGGCTCCCTCTTTGCAGTATATGAGTCTTAAGCTCAAGGTTTCGCTGGGGTGCAGCTTGGCAGAGAAAGTGAAGTGAAGCGTAGTGGATGTGAATCTTCAAACAGCAATGTCCAAGATTGTTGAACCTTTGTTGATAGTGCGCAACTTGCAGAGAGGATAACAGGAGCGAAGATGTGTCACGGCGTCTTCTAGCTCTGCATTTTGAGATGGAGACGTACCAATCCCCACGCGACACTGCATCGCGAACGTGCCATTGTGCCGCTCTGCCGGCGCCGAAAAGCTTCTTTTGCAGCGCAGCGCGAGAGTCGGTGGTAACTCGGCAGCTGCTCTGGTCTGACATGCTGTCCATCAGTCATCAGTTCACTGCAAGCACTCGGACTGCCTGATAACGGATCGCGTGTCTACTTTGCGCCTTTCCATGACGGCCGCACAACTGTGGACATGGAGGATTATGCTGCCAGCAGTGTCCCGAGGCTAGCACTACGTGTTGTTGAAGGATCGCCTACGCTTGGCCTTGGCCTCTTGATGAGTGGAATAGCCCCGCGTGTGTGGCTGCAATGGACTGGATGTTGCAGATGAAGCAGATGTGTCATACGCCGAGCCCAGGGCGCAAACTACATGTCTTGTTGCAAGTATCGAAAAGTCTAGACCTTGGCTTTGCTCGCTCTGCATTGAGAATCCCTCAGTCGCATTGTTGGACATCCGGGCCTTTAGTTGGTATCGGATGAAGTGACTGCAAGACCATCTGATCAGCCTTCTAGAGCTCAAGTCGCTGCCCAAGGCCTGCGTATTGACAGTCAGTGTATGCGTATCTACCATAGCTCTTTCAGAGCATTGTTAATTGTTACCGACAAAGTCGTACTCATCGCGTACATCAGCCAAACTTCCCTGGCCAGACGAGCACAGAGGATATTACTTCTTTCCGAGCAGTAGATAGTCGACCGACCAATGCTGTTGTCGCCATTGGTGCTGTGGTTTTCGTCCTCCTGCCACTCTCCAGTCGACTTATGCAGGTCATCACTAGCATTCCAACCACCCGCCAGACATTTCAGTGTTCAATACAAAGCAGTGCCTCTGAAGGGCAAGTGCCGCTGAACATTCGTCGTTGTCCATCTTTGCGACACTGTTGCATGAATTATCTGCTGCTCTTCGGGGGTTGTTAAGCGCTTTGTGTTGCTCTGCGGCAGTGTTGGTGTTGTTGTTGCCATGTGGGTTTTGTGATTCGGGCAAACCTTCCTTCGCGCGGGGAGACGCGACCGCCGACGTGCGAGACAAAACAACACCAACAGCAGCAGTCGCAGACCACACCTCGCGAGAGCAAGGCAGGCGCGATTGCTCTTGCGCCTTCTGCACCGCATCCAGGCATCCGAAGTCGCGTGTCGACGACGTGTAGAGCCGACATCACCACCATCGTCACGACACCGACCACGACCGCACCACTTCTGCACCATCGCTCGGCGTATGGCACTCTGGCATCGACTCACACGTCCTGCTTGCTTCGAACAAGCCTGCAGCCATGGCCGGCCGGAGGATAGCGCTGGCGGACGTGCCTAGTGCGGCCAATTCACCAATGCGCAACGCCAACCTCATCAATGGAAAGCGTACACGCGCCCAGGCTGGTGAGCAGCGCGACTCCGTTCTGGGGCAGCCACCGGCCAAGAAGCACATCATCGAGGCATTCGTAGGAAACGACGAGAATTTGGATCCGAAGAGAAGAAGTGGCACGGCATTTGTGGCTGTTGATAAGCTCGAGGAACCCTTTCTCAAGAGGACTAGCCATGGACCACCAACAGCTTTCGAGAAGAAGCTCGCATCAGTGCGTGAGAGGCGAACTACACCTCAGCAGCAGGCACATCAGCAACACGTGCCACAGCGACAAGACACGCGCGCGTCAAGACAGCATGCTGAGAATCTGGAGTCCATCCGACAATGGCAGAAGCACTATCGCCGCCAGTTTCCTCACTTCGTCTTCTACTTTGACAGCGTGCCAGATGATGTGCGGCACCAGGCTGCGCGCAACATCCACGCTCTCGGTGCCCGAGAGGACAAGTTCTTCTCCAAGGCTGTTACGCACGTGGTCACTACACGTACGATACCGGCGGAGGGCTCGAGCACAAGCCCGGATGATCTGGATGTAGCGCGGCAGCGGAGCACGCAGCCGCCCGTGGCTGTTCTCGATCAACGACGGACGACAAGCGCCTTGGACACTCACATCCAGAGGCGCTCCCAATTGCCTTTTGCCGGCACGCAGACGGGTGTGGACTCACGTCGCTCACAAGCAAGCAGCACGAACAGCACAGACATCTTGTCCAAAGCACGCTCACTTGGTACAAAGATATGGGCTCTCGAAAAGCTTCACCGTGTCCTGGACACAATCATGGATACCGAGACGACTGACCACACTGCTGAGCCACGCGGCACGGGGGCCAGAGTTTTAAGCAGGAACGCACAGAACGCTGATTTGGAACAACTTCTGCGGCACGAAAAGGTGAAGGGCCCTGCTGATCGCGACATGACTGTCGCTACACAGGACATGGTCACGCTCCGAGGCTGCTACATTTACATCCACGACATGGACGAGAAAACCAAACCGGTCATGGTGCGTGACTACTCCAAGCCTCAAGCCAAGGAGCAAGGCAAGTGGCCACAGTTTCGACTATCCGCTCCAGGTCGCTGCCCATTCGTGGAGGATCCTGCGCACGCCAAGAAGCTAGCACTGCAGGACCGTGACACACAGGAAGCTCGAGAAGACTTGCAGCGGAAGACTCGTGCCAAGGCATCTTCTCAATTGATGCCACCTCTCCAAGGTCACTCATATCGCGAGACGTCCCTGCGTCGATCGCCTCGGAAGCTCACACAGAGCACCCTCGGTGCTGCAACGCAAGTAGGGTCTTTACAGCACCAAGGCCCAACAATGCGGCAGCCATCGGGGGAGACGTTGCCCCCTTTCTTCAACAGCACTCAAGCCAACCTGCGAGGTCTGCCCCGCATGGTGCGCGGCGAGCCTGTTGCTTCAGGCGTGCAGCCTTCTAATGTGACATCAGCAATACGCTCACAAGCCGTGTCCTCGGCCGCGATCTCTTCAACTACCGGTCTCAGCCGACGTGTTGGTGACAGTAGAGAGATTTCCATGCTTAAACGCAAAGTACTTGGATCGAACTGTATCCCAACGTCTTACACCAATGACATGCGTGCTGCCATCAACGAAGACACGGTCCCTCCACCACGTGCAGCGAAGCGGAAGGCACAAGAAACACTTGGTGTTTTGCACGAGACGGATGTCAACGGAGATCTACAAGTCTCGACCCACATTATCAAGAGAAAGAAGGTGATTGAGAAGGAAGCAAAGCCGGGATATTGTGAGAACTGTCGTGACAAGTTCGATGACTTTGACGATGTAAGAATGGCCCGCCCAATCACCCTGATGTGTTACTGACCTCCACCACAGCACATTGCCTCCAAGAAGCACCGCAAATTCGCCACGTCCGCAGAAGACTGGCAGGAACTCGATGAGCTTCTTGCCGTCCTCAAACGCCCTCACAAGAGGAAGCATTTTTAGTGCCACACTTGCATGAGACAAGCCTACAGACCTTGCACACCGCAATCACAGCGATGTTGGCATCTTCAGCGTTCGGTATCTTGTATTTCGCAGGCAGCATAGCGCGTTGTTCCTGTTTCTCGCTGTGCGTGTTTCGACACAGTATCTTTTGGAGAAGACTGCATAGCATTGGTGGTTAGCGTGAGAGATCGCGGTCATGAGATAGGTTGTGGTCATGAGGAGGTTGCGGCCATGAGCTCGGAGTCGTAACGTATGTTGCTAAGTAATCTCAATGTAGTAGAATCCAACAATGTACGTGGAAATATGCTTCAGAGTCACTTGTTGCCCATCTTGAATTGCACTTGACAGCCCCACATTTCTGCGACTTACCTTTTGGTTTCACTCAAGTTATGCCAACACCATAGCATTAACGACATACAAATCATGTCAGCATCACCTCCCGAAGAAGCCTCTCCAGAAAATGAGAGGGCAGATCTGCAAATGACCATGGCCGCGTCGGTGGTGCTCGAGCATCTGCCCCGAGACGCTGCACAAGCACTAGGAACTGCAGGTGAACTAGAGCAAGCCAAAGGTGTGGCGTCACAAGCATGTCTCCTCACCCGAACGAGTTGCTGACATACCAGCAAAAGTCACCATTCGATTGTCGCCACTGCCCAACACACCCCAGCTCAAGCAGCCGCGGTTCAAGTGTTCGAGCAACCAGAGATTCGAGCACATAGTGAGGTTTCTGCGACGGAAACTGGCGCTCAAGGATCACGAGTCGGTGTTTTGTTATGTCAATTCTGTGTTTGCGCCGGGGCTGGATGAGGGCGTGGGAAATTTGTGGAGGGTTCGTTGATGCGCTTCACTTTGGTAAACCTAAGCTTGCTGACGGGATGACTTTCTGTAGTGCTTCAAGACGGGAGATGAATTGGTCGTGTCATATAGTGTCACACAGGCATTTGGGTGATCCGGCCAGACAGACAGACAAGGTGAGAATGATGGGCGCGCTCACTGCTCTGCATTGACGAGCCTACGGAGCTCAGCTACATCTTTCTCTGGCATGGGATACGTATGCTCGGGGGCAGGATAGCTTCTGTCCTTGACCTCTTTGCCATACTGCTGAAGCGCTCGACTGGCTTCGCTCCACATGTCGCCGTACTTTTTCACAAACTTGGGCAGGAAGCGTCCGGCGGGAAAGTAGCCCGCCATGTCGACTTGCACCAGCACTTGTCCTGAGCATGCGTTACCTGCACCGATGCCAATGGTGGGTACGTGCAAGCTTTCTGTAACAATTGCTGCCACTTCGGCGGGCACTGCTTCTATGACCATTCCAAATGCTCCCGCTTGTTGCACTGCTTTTGCATCGCGCAGCAGCTTCAATGCGCCAGCCACTGATTTGCCCTGCACTCGAAACCCCCCGAGCGCATTTTGTCGCTGTGGAGTCAGGCCAATATGTCCCAAGACAGGGATTCCTGCTGTGGTGATCTTGGAAATCTGCGGTGCCATTTCCTCGCCGCCCTCGAGCTTCACGGCATGACAATGGCCCTCCTTCACCAAGCGGATAGCCGACTGCAGCGCTTGCTCGGGCGAGACCTCGTAGGAGCCCATGGGCAGGTCTCCGACACGAAAGGGAGCCGTGGCGCCTCGAGAGACGCTTCGACAATGCAGAATCATTTCCTCTAGCAATACACTGCTCGTGTCCTCGAGGCCCAGAGCCACCATGGCGAGACTGTCTCCGATCAGCACGACGTCCATGCCGGCGTGTTCGGCCACGTGGGCGCTCGGGAAATCGTGGGCGGTGATCATGGCAATGGGTTCGCGTTTCTTGTACATAGTCTGGAGGGTCTGCAACGTGACCTTCTTGCGGCCGGACAATGTCCCGGCCGCCGAATGGGAAGACCATCGTGTGGTGCTCAAGGATAGCACGCTGCTGGTCGTTACTGTGACGCGCTTGCCGGCGCGTATCGCAAGGGATGTGGCCATCGCTGCTCTCTCGAGTGATGGGAGGGTTGGCACAACGTGTTTTCTAGTGCTGCTTCACGGCGGGTGAGTCGAGGTGGTCGCGCGGACTTGGAGTGGAGAGGGAGCCAGCGGCATGGACAGCGTTGCCGGGTGCATTGTCGAGGAACTGGGCACAAGCCAAACGGTTACTGTGCAGTGTGCTGCATCGTAGTCGTGAGAATAACTCGACTGCCCTCGGCTACAAAGCACCACGCCGAGCCGGTCTCCGTACTCCAACACATCACATGATGCACATGATTGTTGAAACAGGTCACACAATAGCATTCCGTCAACGACAATCAGTGGAAACTGGCGATTGGATCGTGGATATTGTACATTCAATCTAAGGAGTATGTGTCCGGGGTATATGTGCAGCCCTCACTCATGCTATCAGCAGCGCCAGTCAATCGCTCGTTCGCGACTCGTCTCCACAGCAGCTGCAGCTGCTTCAATCAATTGCAGCGTGCTGGCAATATCCAGCTGAACTCCTCGATCCAACATCAGTCATGTTCAAACTCCAAATGCATGGCACATCTTTGATGTCGGCCTCCGCTCATGGCCACCTCGTGATGGCCATTTCTCAGCCATGGCTGATGATCACACGAGCTCCCTCTTTCCCGATGACGCCTCGCTCCTTCTCCTTCGATTTCGGGCTTCGCTCGCGACCTTTCTTTCGGCTCAGAAAGCCTAGCATACCCGAAGGCCTCTCGGTTCGCCGCGAGTCGTCCGCAATCATTGCTTGGCTTTGGTTGGCCATGTCTGTCCAGCTGCCTTGCTCATTGAGGACAACCTGCACGCCACCGCCTTGCGACGTGCTTCGTGTTGAGCCTCTCGGTCGATGCTGCTGGTAACTCCTGGACGCAGCAGCTGGGGGACCCACCGTGGCAACAGGTTCATAGCGGCCACCTCGCGACCTTGCAGATTCTCGCGGCTCTGATGTAGGATAGTAGCCCGGCTCTGAAGTCGGCGGTACAAAGTTCTCCGGCGGATGCCCGACAGCAACACCAATCTCAAGTGCTGCAGACGGCAGAGGGGGCGAACCATCCGGCGAGTGTGTTGTGGAGGAACGAGTTCTGGATGCACTGCCTGGTGTTTGAGATCTCGAAGTTGGTATGTGTCTTGCAAAGTTTGCCTCTGTTGATGACTCCTGAACACGCGCTTGATTTCCAGTCGTTCTTGTCGCGGTCGGTGAGCCCGACACTGATGGGACAGGGCTACGATCTTGAGGTAGGGCAGTGTAGTTGAAAGGCTCGAACATGGTCTCGATCATCCGATGCAGTTCATCGGCGCGGATTTCCTGCTGCGTTGCATCTTCTCGCAGCTCTGCTCGGGGTTTCTGCTTGCGTGCGCGAGCCTCGAGCGGTGCTTCTTCCAGAAGAAGTTCTTCGAGATCATATGTCGCGTCAAAATTCGTTTTCTCGCTCGATGGGCAGAATATCGGCTCGATCTCCTTTTTCTCAAGTGCCTCAAAGTCGAGCTCCCTGAAGAAGGGGTTGTCTGTGAAGGTGTCGAACCCCGCGGCACCAATTCTGAGATGCTTGTTCTTCTCCAGCAGCGAGCTGATGGCATGCAGACACGGCATGGACACCGGCGGCGATGTGACGGGAAATGGGGGATCTGCTTTGACGATGGCTTGTGCTAGAGCATCGTGGTGGTTGGCCTCGAATGGCCGTTTGTTGTAGATGCATTCGTAAAAAAGCACGCCCAACGACCACCAGTCTACCTCGGAGTAGTAACCCTTCCCTGCATACACTTCGGGTGCCAGGTATGCCAGTGTGCCAGACTTGCTCGTCAGAGGCTTTCCGGGAGTAATGTCAGAAGCAACATTGAAATCCGCCAAATGCACCTGGCCTTCGGAGTCGAGCAGCACGTTGTCGGGCTTGACATCTCGATGTACGATGCCTTGCTTGTGTATGTATCTCAGGGCACAGCCCAGCTGGGCGATCCAGAACCGCACGGCTTCTTCGGTGAAGGTCTTTCGTGAGATGTGGAAGCGGAGATCTCCACCAGTCATCAGATCCACGACAATGTATCTAGGCAGTCGTCAGTGACGGCGCTAGCCACGAGCTCACAATGCAGAAGAAGCTTACAGATATTCCATGTCCTGAAAGCTGTAGCGCAAGTTACACAGGAACGGATGGTTCAGGTGCTCCAACATCCGCCTCTCACGTATGATGTTGCGTACGCTCTCGGACCGCACCACCTCATCTTTCCTGATGTACTTGAGCGCAAACGTCAAGCCTGTGTCCTTTCTTTCCACAATCCGAACCTTGCCAAACGCGCCTTTTCCCACGACCCGTAGCAATCGGAAGTGATTGAGGTTGACCTCATCGGTAAGGACTACCGGCTTGCCATTCGAGTTACCCATCTGCGCTGCTCCGATGGGATCGTTGCGGGTGGAAGACGACGGTGGCGGCAGCTGCGCGTCGTGGGGACAGACCAAGAGCCAGCGGTGATGACTACGACCCTCCCGGCGGCATTGCTCGCAGGAGACGTGCGCCGTCTGGGGGTGGACAGGCGGCGGGGGGAAGTCACGCCTTCACAGTTGCGGTCGCAGCGAGTGTCGAAAAGCTCTATGGGGACCGCCCGCGATAGTGAGAGCCGATGGTCCGGGGTGGTGATTGTCGAATGTGGCGCGTGGCTCTCGCACCAGGTACGAAGAGGTAGATATGTAGCTGTGCGGTCGGTGGAGGTAGTCAGTCCCTGATCGAGCACGCTGCAGTGATGATCGCCTCTCGCTCAGCGATTAGCACACAATCGACACGACTGGACTGGACTGGGGAGACGAAAGGCAGTCGATCAGGTGGGATGTGCAGGGTACTGAGATGAGGTATGCTATTCGCGGCCAGAGTGCGAGGGGTGCGGCCAGCAGACAAAAAAGAGAGAGCTGCTGGAAGGATAAATTCCCCGTCTCTTCGCATCTCGCTATCAAGTCCCACGTGCCACCACCACTTCAATTCACTTTCGGTCAACACGGCATCAGTCTGGGCTAGTGGCGCCGCTGATCTGAGAGCCGGCATGTGTCGATGGCTCGGTCCTTTCGACGAGCATCACCATCATCGAGACCGACCGACGGCGTGTCTCTGGCAGCAGCTCGCTGATACAAGAGCACGGCAGCGCCCATAGGTGACACTGGT
This sequence comes from Septoria petroselini, assembly GCA_022559915.2. NCBI lineage: Eukaryota > Fungi > Ascomycota > Dothideomycetes > Mycosphaerellales > Mycosphaerellaceae > Septoria > Septoria petroselini. Next base: position 195,679 of record JAFJTQ020000041.1, read on the forward strand.
CTCGGCCATTGCCCGCATACAGGATTCAACAAGATGACACTGGTCAGGATAACTCCCTGAAAAGCCTTTCTGCCGCCACAATTGATGGTCATTGCTCCATACACTTTCCCAGCACAGCGCAGACGACGGTGTGGGTATGCGAACACTGCACACGTCGCCGAGATCAACGCAGCAAGGCCACACCCAAAAAGACCTGCGTGCAGCGTCGTGCGTGCTCCTGCAAGACATGATCACCACATGTCTCCACATCACTGTTTGCGTCGTTTCTTGGTGCACGCTTGCTTCACGTGGCGATCCAGAAATCTGCAAGCCACTTCGGAACTTGGGCGAATTACGCGATGCCACTGGGTGAACCAATTTCAGCTGCCTCCGCTCAGATTGTTCCAGAAGCGCACGTCGATTGGCTGGCCTGGAATAGCTGCAGCCACGGTAGATCCTCCCGTTCACCAGCGAAACATGGCAGAGCTCCTCATCGTCAGCCACGGACACGTCGTGTTTACACGAATGATCGTGACCAAGATCAGCTTCAATGCGTAAAAAGGTCGTGACTCGTGACATTATCCTTGCTATCTGGAGCAGATGCATTGTGATGCTTGATTTGCCGAGATCTCTACAGTAGCTCTGTGACAAGGTGACCGGCTGCAGCAGGGTGAGCCTGGTCTGTGGATCTGCTCGTGCTCACACGGTGCTTTCATCACGGATGGACACGCAGCCTGTATAAGCACGTCAACGTGTAAATGGAGGTGCCTCGCGCAGTTCTAGTGTCTCGAATGGTGGCTACCGACAACAAACGCAGAAAACCATGACTTGATACCACCAGAATGCCGTTCCCATGATAACTGCTTGAATTTCTCCATGACCCCCCGCCATGGAAGCGCGCCTAGCGCATCACACTTCATCCATAGTCCCTGCTGGCTCGTCGTCTTCATCATCGTCAAAGCTACCAACGCTGCTCATCTCATCGCTGTCGTTGGAGTCGTTCCCGGCATCGTCCACGCTTTCCTTCGAAGCGTATCTGGAGACATATTCTATGGCCATGTCAATCACGCCCAAAACAATCGTACTCAAAGTTACTACCTTTGACCTTGGCCTCATAGCCCTTGCCGTCCCTCATCAACAAAGCTGCTGCTTCGCCGTTCAAGGGATCGGTAGGATTGGGATAACGCAGAAGCTGAGGCAAGAAGACCTCGAATATGTTCACCATGTCATACATAGGCGACCAGGTTTGGTTGATCACGTCCAGGCAGACACTTCCTGATCTGCATCCTGTCAGTCCTGTTACATTTCCCATCGTTGCCTAGTTCACTCACAGTTCATCGATGTTAGGGTGGAATATTCGATTCACAAAGCCGATACTCGGGCTCTTGTAAGGGTATTGATCTGGTAGTTCGACGTGAATCTTCCAGTGTCCGCCGACAAACGGGGCTAGAAACGGCCGTCAGACGTGGCAGAGTAGGCGTGCAAACTTGATACGTACTTTCTTCGGGACCCTTGAAGCGGACATAGAATTCTTGCCTGCGTGGTTGTCAGTCTTGAGCGTCATTTCCTGGCGAACAAGGGCGTGATGTTGACGGACACTGTCATGACAGGTCAGTCAGCACGCTGCGTCAGTAGCATGGCAGATAAAAGCGAGAGGCGTGGACTCACTGTTGTCATTGACTAGCGTGACCTCGTAATCGCTCATCAGCATTTTCATGACCTGTACAGCATCAGCTCGGGCGCGCAACGTATTCGCAGCCAGCCATGCACGTACATCAGTCTCTATCCTCCGCTTGGGACTGCTCATCTTGTCGCCCTCCCTCGTACGACTCCGCCTCGGTGCTGCAATGCTCGTGTGGCTGCTCACGCAACTATTGTCCGCTTGTCTGTTGAGATATGTGGGTGGACGGATACTGTCTTTTGATGGCGCTGCAGACGATGGACGGCCAGCGATTGAGATGGTACTCGAGCTGGCTGTCACGGGGAGTGGTCACTTGATCGATCGGCTTTGTCTGTTATCGGCTACGAGGTAGGTACTGATTGGGCGTGCTCGACACGGCGTGGGTGGGCTTCAGAATCCGCGCGCGGCGATTCAACTCTGCTACGTGGCACAGGATCTTGAATGTTCTGACAGGAGCACAGCGTAGTCGGTTGAGTTACGAAGAGTAGCGACAAGCACGCACAGCGACGTTCTGGAGATGACGGAGTCAAGTGGCAGGTGCAAGCGCGACCGGGGGTGCAGCAGCTACACAACGCGTTTCCTCCATTGCAGTTCTTGATCCCAAACTACAAGACTAGAAGCACATGGCGGAACATCAAGCGAAGATCGCACAACTGGTGCTTTGCTACGGGCTGTTACTTGAAGTCATCAAGGCAGTAGCACAAGAAGAAAGCGGATTGCAGCCGTCGGCACGTAGATCGAGTTGACACACAACTGCTGTGCCCTCAAGACAGATTAAGCTGGCTTCTTCGTCCGACATGTAACGAGCCAGCTCAAAGCTATGTGCGCGTGGCTCCACCAGTCATCAGTGTGTGGAGGACTCTCTCTCTCGACTTCCTACAGTCGCAATTTGTTCCACTCACGCTTGCTATTGTACAAGTTGTATTTGTTCCTCGTCAATCTCTCGTCCATCTAGGCCGATGGCTCGGCTCCCTCGCTAGACTTCCCCAGCCCGTGCTCCTTGAGAAGTGAGTCAATCTCCTCAGCAGACCACAGCTTGTGGTAGATGGTGCCTTTCTCCGTCCGGCCCACCGTGGCGAACTCAATCTTCTCGCTTGATAGCTTGGTGCTGTCCATGGTCTTTGATAGCACCTTGACCGCCAGTTCACAGGCTTGCTTCAGGTTGCAGTCCTCGTTGTAGTCTTGCTTGAGTAGCGACTGAGCGCTGGCGCTGTTTGAGCCGACGCTCGTGGCCTTCCATCCGGTGTAGTTACCGCTGGGATTGGACTGGTACAGTTGGAACTGGCGTTGGTTGTCCCAGCCAGCGTAGATGAAGGAGACGCCGAAGGGACGCAGACCACCGTGCTGAGTGTAGCCTTGCTTGAGATCGCACAGGCGGCGCACGAGCTGCTCGCAGGGGATGTCGGCGTTGTAGGTCAGCAGATAGCGCTGGGCGGCTTGTCGAGCGTAGTTGATGAGGATGTTGGCGTCTGCAGTCATGCCGGCAACAGCAGTGATCATGTTGTCGTTGAGAATGTACAGCTTCTCTGCGCTGGTGTCCTGCTCCAGCAGTTTGCTGGTGACTTTGCGCTCGGCGGCGAGCACGATGCCATCGGTGGCGAGAATGCCGAGCGCAGTGCCGGCGTGTGAGATGGCCTCGAGGGCATATTCGACCTGGTACAGACGACCTTCGGGCGAGAAGATGGTCGTCCGGCTGCGAACGCATTAGCTTCGGATGGTGCTGCTCGAGCTGTGAGCCTCACCTGTCGTATCGCCGCGACATTGTTGAAGATTGTGATGTGGTTGATCAGGACAGACACAAGTTCGTGGGAAGATGAGCAAGTGTAGGCGCCGAACTGGTCTGTTCTAGCGTGGTAATGGATGGAGTGAGTGAAGGCACCAGTGCGGACGTGGACGTGTATCGCGCCTGCGTCCGAGCTTGACGTCTTTCTTACTGTACTTTCTTTACCCAACTTTCGTCTACAAATTCACATTCGAGCACCACGACCGCGATCATGGCCGCGCTGGACTCGGATATTCCCAACAAGCGGCAGAAGACGTTTGCGACTCAGGCCGATTTTGTGTCGCTCGACCACGATGTTAAACAATCCGGATCGACCTCCACCCGACCTCAGCACCACTCCCAGCATCCACGTGGACCGCCGCACGCATTTGCGCATTCTCGTCCACAGCAGGATCGTCCCAAATCCAAGCATGCCCTCCCGGGCTGTGAGCCCTGGCTGCTAGTCAAAACGAAGCTTCGTCGACGCTTCGTGCACAACCCGGACACAAAGCAAAGTCTCTGGCGCATTCCCGCCCATGTACTACCCGCGGTGCTGGCGTGGGAGCAGTCTGAGCGAGACGAAAAAGAAAAGGCCGATAATGCTGCTTGGGCGGAGCATCAACTTCTGCAGATGCGGCCATTGCAGCCACCGTCCGCTGCCGCCATTGCGAGCACCAATGAGTCGAGCAATGCGTCTGGGCGGCGCCGGCGCAGCTTAAGTCTGCAGCGCGAGGACGAAGCAGCACTCATGGCCGAGATAGCCGCACAGACTGGTCCAAATCCGCTGCCATCGCCAACAAGTTCCTCTGCCCAGCCAGCACCTGCTGCCACTTACGGATATGACAGCGACGGCTCATACGAGGAAGTCGAGGTTACGGACGACGAGGATGAGCAGAATGATGCAGAAGGATTGCCACAAGAAGTTCAATCGGACGATCATCAGGCCAATGTGGAGCAGCAACAGCAATCTGATCCGGAGACCACCGAGCCAGCCGCGCCTGTGGAGTTCGGCGAAGACGACATTGCATGGCAGCTGGCAGCCATGGGTAAGGACTACGGGCTGGACGAAGGTGAATATGGAGATGAGCCGGAAGAAGGCTGGGAAGAAGGTGCCGAGGGACTCGGCCTGACGGCGGAAGACGCGATGAATCTCTTTCGTGACTTGCTGGACGATTATCGCGTCAGCCCGTTCACACCATGGGATAAGATCGTTTCTAACGAGTCGGAGAACAGCATCCTCAACGACAATCGGTACACCGTACTATCTACTATGAAGGAGCGGCGAGAAGCCTTCGATTCGTGGGCGCGCGACAAGGCTTCGCAGATCCAGGCAGAGCGAGCTACCATGCATAAGTCGAACCCCAAGATTCCGTACTTGGCTTTCTTGCAGGAAAAGGCAAGTCCCAAGCTTTACTGGCCAGAATTCAGAAGGAAGTACAAACGTGAGGCAGAGATGAATGATCGGAAAGTGAGTGACAAGGAGCGTGAAAAGCTCTACCGCGACCACATTGCTCGTCTCAAGATGCCCGAGTCTGTGCGCCAGACAGACTTGCAGTCTCTTCTTAGAAGCGCACCTCTGGCATCACTCCATGCTACATCGACCGTGGACAATTTGCCAGAACAAGTCCTATCACACCTGCACTACATCAGCCTGCCATCGAAAGTTCGCGACTCAGTCGTAGCAGCGCACATAAGAACTCTGGCAATGGCACCAGCTGATGGTGCGGTGTCGAACGAAGGCAGTCTACCCACGGGTCGAGAAAGCGAAGAGCGAAAGCGACGAGAGCAAGCTTTGGCGGCTCGTGAAGCAAAGGTGAGAGAAGACCGCCGCGCCCAAGAGAAGGTAGCGGAGCGGGCACGGAGAGATCTGCGCGAGGGCGAGCGAGAGCTGATAAGGGCTGCGGCCTACGAGCGGCGCAGCATTCCGTCGTGATGCTTTCCAGACCGGGGACGCACCGCCAGTAGCGCGCCAACCAGTGCTTTGCCAGGTCTTGTTGATCTGCTCATCATCAACAAGCTGCTTACCCACTCTTTTACACTGCTGCGTGCTCGACTGTCGCTCTAGCAAGTTCGAAGCGAGGGCTTTGATGGCGTGCTGACCGCATTGTCACAATAGAGCAATTGAAGAGCCCAAATTCAGACAGCACTGCGGGCCAGAATGCTGGTAGTTACCATCACTCTCATCCCCTTGCGCACTTATCATCACGGTGGGCTAGTCAGTCCCTTTCATATCGGCTCGCGATGGCATGGAAATGCAGCTTGTTGGAACAAAATGTCGGCTGATTCCGCTTTGACAGTCAGAGTTGCATGGCATCGTCACATGGCCGACCAAACATGAGCACAGACAAGGGCTGCTGATCAAGTACAGGGGTCGTCCTTCGAACAGGAGTAGCCGCCGAGGCGATCAGGATCAGCGTAGGAAAAACAGTGCCACTGCCAGCATCACCTGGGCCCTCTCGTGTCGCCTCTCTGAGACGTTGCTCAAGTCCAACAATAACCAGCTGCGCTTGCCGACGTCTCGTACTTCGAAGAGCGGCCACCTCCTGCGCTGCCCTACAGTCATATATTGCGAAGGATTGCCCACTGTTCGTTCAGATAGCCTGAAATGGCATCATGGCCCAAATGAAGACCGGCCTTTTGCCACGAGCAGGATGTCGCCATGATAGTGCAGATGCGACGCCAATCGATCTTCTCACGTCGATCACGATAACGCTCATAAGCTATGCAAGGGCAGTATCGCGGCAAGAGTGTACCTGCTCTCAAGGAGCTGAGAGTAAAACCCCTGGTGAACACGCGGCCACGCGACCTGCGTGGGCGTGCGTCTGCATGGTTTGACTTGGTACGCTACAGGGGGTCAGTGCAGATGGACTATTTGCTGTTTCGATTGGCTTCTCTGCATTTGCTGGGACGGGGCGTGTGCTTCTCAACCAGGGGCAGTTGTTGCTATTTCTTGTCGAGCACAGTGCAACTCTAATCGTGCACTGTTTTCAGAACCGGCAACGATCTTTAGCAGCGAATGGCGGAATGGCCGAAGCCAGCTCGCCAACAGAGCGTTTGGGTGAGGTCAGTAAAGCATAGTATGGGCGTCACTGGCAACTCCCAGCGATCGTGCAAAGCCTGGTTCGCAGATCACGTCCACTGCGGAGGGGGAAATGTCGCTGTAGACAGCATAAGGCCATGGGTGCTTTCCACGCCAAGAGCGACTTGATCTACGGTATGGCCAGGAACAGTAAGCCGCTAATATGTATTCAGCTCTTCGATGGCTCATCGCATGCATGCCCTTGATGTGATGAAAGAGCGGTCACGAATGTGGAATAGCTCTCGAGAACTTGCCAATTGGGAGAATGTTCGCTGTCTGCAATTGGAAGCCTGGCATTGTTACGAGCGCATGGAATGTGCAGGTACCGTGCGTGGTACACGAAACGGCGCAGGCTAGCCACATGGCTCTGCTCGTCGTTGGGAAGTCATGAATCGTGCACGCGGGCCCCTAGATGCTCAAGTAGGAAATCGGATATGCTTGTCAATGACCGCATGCTGCTGAAAATAGTGGCTGAGCCGGTAGCACGCATATCGCAGAGTTCCACAGCTGCCCCATACCACTGGGTCCTGTCCAGTGCAGCACAGCTCGTTAGTGACGGGCCACCATTAGGAATGTCAGGATGCACTTCGTGGGTCGGGGTAAGCGAGCAGAGACCAAGTAAAGGCCAGAGATGAGTTTCAGCGCTGCAGTGCTCGCGAGGGCTTCGCATCATGTCTGGCTGCGTCGCTGACACGGTGATGCATAGACTGCCGTGCAAGGACACGGCTCCTCTGCGTCGTCCACGCAGCAGCCACGAGCTTGCCACGTGATACAGTGAGGTCACACACCGTGCAGAAGGGCGCTGAGCGCCGAGGCAAGGGCACTGGGCCGTGCGATCAAGATGGGAGGATTCCAGATAGGCGGTGACAGCAGCGTGGCAGACAGGTCGCATCTGCGCCAAACAACAATCGCCGTCGCCGTGTTTGGGGCCTTGTACGACCCGATGCACGGGGTAGGATTCAGCACCGTGACGCAGAGGAGATGAAAGGCGCAGAGTGGACGACGGGGAGAGAGGGGGATGATGATGGTGATGATGAAAGGGAGAGGAGGTAGGTGCAGTCGCCAAGTTAGCCGAAGACGGAACAGCGGAAGCAGGGACCGCTGCGGCTGGAATTCTGGGCCACGATTGAGGGGACGACATGGATGCGGCGCTGGAGTGCTCGCAGCAGCCCACCTTGGGGGAGTAAAGAATAACAAGAATCCTCGTAGCGGGCACCGTGAAAGAACATCGAAGCGTCCGTCGAACACGAAAGCGCTGCGCAGGAGCTGCAATGTCGTGGTAGCGAGCGTGGCACAGAATGCGCCGGAACTCGCACAGCGGCAGTAGAGCAGATCCCACATCCACTGCGCTGGTCCCGCATGCAACGCGTTCATTGGGACAGCCCGTTGCACGAGACGCCCGCCGGCAGCGAGGATCGTGAGCGCGAGGCACCGGCGAAGCGAGCGAAGCAGCAAGCACGCCAGCAAGCACGCACGCCAGTAAGCGCTGGGTGCGTATGTGTGTTCGTCTGCGCTGGACACACCCCGACCGCGGACGGCGGCGGACGATCAGATACGACGGAAGCCAAGGTTGTTCTCGCGACACGAGCGAAAGTGAGAGGAAGGGAGAGAAACACAGAACCGGGCAGGCACGACCCACGGCCATTGCTTTGCCACCGCGACAGCGTGCTGGACCGACGCCGGCTTCCTCTGTCTCGGGCACGACCGTCGAGGTTATTCGCGGACAGTCGCACAACAGCGGGCAGCACAGCGTAATCTCTGCACACGCGTGATCCAGCATCCTCGCCCACCCAGCGGTTCGCGCGCGCTGGGAGCAAGGCAAGCACGACACCGACGGAAAGGCACAGCAGCAACCACAACAGCAACGTGGGTCACAGGTGGTTTAGGCCCGTGCGTCCAGCGTGTGCTGCTGCCCTCGAGTGCGGTGCGATTAATACCCATGATGTCGCCAGATGCTGAAGATGTTTCTTCTCCAGAACCTGGCGCCGACCAGGACGACGTGGGCACCATGGGAGACGACACCAGAGCTGCACAGCGCGCTTCGACCGATGAGAAGTCTCCCTCGCAGACAAGCACTGCCGCCACCCAGCCCTCGAAGAGCAATGCCAAAGATCCATCGCGACCACGACGGAAAAAGGCTCGACGTGCGTGCTTTGCGTGCCAACGAGCCCATCTCACGTGCGGTGAGTAGCGCTCGTGCCGCGGCTTGCTAAGCCCTTTGCGGATTCTTCGAATTCTCCAGCTGACTTCTCAAGGCGACGAACGTCCATGTTTGAGGTGCATCAAGCGGGGTCTACAAGACCAATGTCATGATGGCGTTCGCAAGAAAGCAAAGTACCTCCACGATGCTCCCGCGGAGGCCCTCGTACCGGGGTATGCGGGCAACACGTACTCGCTCAATGGCTCTACCAACCTCGCTGCAATGCCAGGAACAACCAACGTGGGCTCATCCACCGCATACTTTCCACACAACCCGGCAGGCCCTTTCCCACCGTATAGCCATGCTGGTCAACAGCCAGCAATGGGCCCGCCCATGCTAGACGGTAGCAACATGATCACCGATTTTGCTTCCACGCAGACCATCGACACACCCACCCAGTACCATTCGTCATCTAGTCAACAAGTTTCGCCAAATCAAGAGTTCGCAAGCACGCTTGATCGGACTCCCTCCATTGGCGCAGCGGGCAACCTCGAGACTCCCTATTTTGATGGGAACGACTCGACTTTGTTCAACTTCAACATTTCCGACCTGAACTTTGGGAACCATTATGGAGCTCTAGAGTTTGGTATGCTCGGACACATGTCCTCTGGTGCAGTGAATCCGTCTGATGTGGACGCACTAAGCCAGATCAACCACTCGAACCAGGGAAACTCGTTCGACAATAACAACGGCTTCCAGACTGGCTACGGCTACCATCAAAACTTTCCATCGTGGTCGAATGCCGGGACTACTGCATCACGACAGAATAGCACCAACAACATGTGGGCAGGCCAACCCAATGGACTGGAAGCATACGCTATTGGGGAGCAAGCGACATCAATCACAGGCGCGAGCCCGCGCTCTCAGAACCAAGACTTTACAGGCTATCAATCTGCGACAATGTCGCCAGAGGCGCAGTTTGCTCAGCCAGACCAAAATGCGCCGTCGGAACTGTTGCGACAGAGTCTCTCTCAAGCACAGCGCAAACAGCCGCCCTTCCCCGGTGACCTACAGGCGGAATCGGATCGCAAACGGCGGCGCAACACCTCAGAAGTCTACACCACCGTGACGGCTCCTTATCCCTACACACAAGGATTTCATGCTCTTACTGCACTTCTCAAGAAGCGTTTCGTGCCGAAAAAGGTGCTGCACATTGCCAAAGCCCTGGCCACAATCCGGCCATCGTTTATCTCTTGCAATCAACATCTCAACAACGATGACCTGATATTCATGGAAAAGTGCTTCCAACGGACTCTGTGCGAGTACGAAGCTTTCGTGAACTCATACGGCACGCCCACCGTGATATGTCGAAGGACTGGCGAAATCGCAGCTGTCAGCAAGGAGTTTTGTCTGGTGACAGGCTGGCGACGAGATGTCTTGCTCGGCAAGGAAGCCAATCTCAACGTGAACACTGGAGGTGTTTCGACATCAGGCACCCAAACCGGTACCAGTTCACGAGGTGCAGTGACACCGAGAATGTCACATGTCGAAGTTGACTCGGGACGACCTCAGCCCGTGTTTCTGGCAGAGCTCATGGACGAGGATAGCGTGGTGCAGTTCTATGAAGATTTTGCGGAGCTGGCATTTGGCGCTTCCAAGACGGCCATCGTTGGCGCCCCATGTGCCCTGCTCAAATACCATACCAAGGAAGACCCTGGCTGGGGTCCCGATGATCATCTCGCAGACGATGGCAAACACATCAAGAAGCCTGGGGAGGTCAAGTCCGAGCCCTTGATCAGAGGCGAGGCAGGAATGAATGCACTAGGCGAGCGGGATGGCCGAGTCGACTGCCAGATGTGCTGGACTGTGAAGCGGGACGTCTTTGACATACCCATGCTTATTGTCTTGAATGTGAGTACTCGTTTGTCGGGAAACGACAACGACGATCAATGCTGATATGTACGACAGTTTCTGCCCATTATTTGATGATACGATGAGGCACGCCACAGCGCGATCGTCGCACGATAGTGTTGCACGTCAGGCACGGCATCACCAGCGTACACTCTAGATAGGGGGCATAGGACTCATGCAACAAGAAAGGGCCAGGTGATCCGATACGTGAACGATATTTACCTAATGCAACCATGTCCGTGACGCGTAAGCAACTAGTCTCTAGTCACCGTGCGCACAGCTGAGAGGGTTAGGTTGCCGTCTGCGATTGTCATTGTGGTGACTTCTCATGATATCACGCCTTGTCAGAAGACTGTAAGAATGGTGCTCAATGCCACATACACAACGAGTATATGAGTCCCAGTCACACAAAATGAACACATGGCTATTCTTTACTGATACGCACTTCATCTACACATTCCGTTACGTTCTGCAGGCGACTCCTACTCAGCGAGCTCACCCTTGCCTTCAAAGCTGCTGAGATACGGATCTCGTGTCAGCGCAAGATAAGCCGGTCTGCTCAAGCTGCGGCCGGCAACATCGATATCGGTCTTGATATCCTCAATCAGGCTTTCTTTGCTCACGTAGTCCAGCTCCGGACGAATAAAGCCCACAATCAGCAGGTTCATATGGCTGTCGTAAAAGTCGGTCTGGAAGTCTTGCATGATGTGCACTTCGACGCTGCGCACCGTGTTCTTGTAAAAGGGATTCCAGCCAATCGACATGACCATGGGGTAGACGGCGCCTGGCGTGGCGGGTGAAGTTCCGGCGGAGGAGGAGGAGAGCATGGAGCTTAATTTGTCGAATACGTCGGTCGTCATGAGCTTGTACTGTGACGCGCCACTGCTTTGCTGTTGCTGCACGGCTTGCGAGGGAGAGAGCCCGGCCCAGCCGTAGTAGACGCCGGATTCGAGGTCCTCGTGGCCGCCGACTGAGAGGCCGGAGAGAGGTATGTTCGCAGTGGGGATTCCAAGCTGGACGATCATGGTTAGCTGGAGGTGGGATTTGTTGTCGCATTGATTGTGCAGAGACAGGAGGACCCACGTCTTTGCTTCCTCGACCAAAGCCCTTGATCACTTTGCCATCCAGCTTGAGAGGATATGGAGGCTCAGGCCCATCCGCATTGCCTACGATTGTAGGTCGAGGCCCATCTGGTCTCATGATCGTTGTCGGCTGAGGAGCTAAGTGGTTGTCGTTAGGAACTGTCACTCTGGCAATTCGAAAGATCGACTCACTTGTAGGCTTCGTGTTTGGTGAAAGAGGCGAATGCTGGCTTGGCGAGTCGAGGCCATGAATGTTGCGTGCTGCTGCTCATTAGTCAGCGCTAGTCTATCATAGCTTCGAGCTCTCGGTTGTTGCGATCCAAATCCACATGGCTTTTCGCATGAACATTGCGAACTGCCTCCGCATTGATTGAATAGTGCATGGATTTGTGAATTGGTTGCTGCACTATAAAATGGATAAATCGATGTGGGCACAACAAGATGCACCCAAAGCCCAGGTTGCGCCAGACACCGAAGTAGCTCCTACAGCTGCTGAGGCACCAGACACATTCGCACAGACAGGAGCACAGCAAGACGATCTGTTTGACGATGTAGTGCCTGCACCAGAGTCGATGCGACTGCGATCCGACGACGATCTTTTTAGTGACGACTTTACACCGGCACCGCAGCCTGTGGTCGAGCAAGCAGCGCCCGAAGCCCAACATGCATCGGCAGAGACAGGAAGGGAGCGAGGCAGTGGGAGTAGAAGAGGCAGAGGACGCGGGCATCGCGATGCCCGCGATCAAAATGCTCACAGGCAGCAGCAGCAGCAGCAGCAACAACAACAACAACAACAACAACAACAGCAGCAACAACAAAAACAACAACAACAACATCCGCAACAACCACAGCCACAGCCACCCGAGAATGCCCCCACTGGGCCTCGCAAGGAGTCTGGACCTCGCAAGGACGCTGGGCAATCGGTACGCGGCGATCGACAAGCCACGGGTGGCTTGCGGCGACCAAAGCTCACGGAGGAAGAGCTAGCGGAGAAGATGGCACGCATACAGATCAAGAATGCGTCTCTGACAGCAGCGCACGCTCGAGCAGAGGCAGACGCGGCGTCCTTTGCCGAGCGCGAGCAACAGGCAAAGAGCATCGCAGAGAAACGGCGGAAGGAGGAGCGACGTGACCGCCAGCAGATGATGGGCGAGCGCGAGAAGAACCGGCTGCGGAAACTGCGTGCACAGGGTGGACGCGAGTGGGATGCAGAGAAACAGGAGCAGGACTTTGACAAAGGAGCATGGCACGACAAGCCCGGAGGCTTTGCAGGCGATCGAGACGACTACAACGACGGGAGAGAGTATCTATACCGCGAGCCTCGCGGCGGGCAGTGGGGCCATGGAAGAGGCGGCGCTGGAGGCGGACGTGGTGGAAAGGGAGCTGCACAGGCTGTCCCAACGCCGGACGAGTTCCCTTCGCTGCCCTCCGACGGCGGTGACAAATCGAAAGCCACGGCGTCGTCTGCGCAGGCGGAGAGCATACTGGGAGCTGCCGGGGCTAGCAAAGAGTCCGACACATCGTGGGCAGACCAGGTGCAGTCGTCGGTAGATGTGTGATGAATGGATGATGAGAGACTTGAGAGACTTGTATATGTTGGTTGTAGACCTTCCGTGTCACTGCGTACCCACGCCGCAATCAGTCGGTTGCAGGTCAAACATTTCGCCGACCTGATAACCTCACTTGTAGTGCCGTTCCACGTCCATCTCGTTCGGAAGTCAGGCAGTCACGCTTCCCACGCGCATCATGAGGCGCGGCACGAACGCGATGCGAGACGCTGCTCTCTCCGCTGCGTCGCGACGAGATGACGGTCTTTGCGTGAGCGTCGCAACGCTTGGCGGATCCGCGATGATCAACTGCGGTCTTCTTCCTGTCTTCCCCTCCAACGTGTGCTCCTCGGACCTCCACCGACGAAACCAACTCCCACCACCACCGCCACCACTTCCTTCGGAGGCGCAGCTACACCCATACGCAGGTGCTGTCATGTGAGGACCAATGGCCGAGCAGGACGATAGATACCCGTCGCCCAAGCCAGCGAATGGCTTGCCTTTCTACCAGCACAACGACCTCACTCCAACTCAGCAACAATCGCAGCTGCAGGCCGGCGCACCGCATTCAAATCCCGAACGAGGCAACGACGATGGCGCTGCTGCTGCCGCTGGGCCCCAACATGGCGCCAGTGACGGCTCAGCAGGACTGCCACTTGATGCACATGTGAGAGACGCGCACCGGCTGCCGCAGGATAGTGCCCACGCGCGCCCGCAGCTTGCTCCTAGCAGTGAGCCGCATGCAGCAAACAGTGCCGCCGCAGCTGCCGCCGCTGGGTCGGCAATGGGCAGCTATGACGGCTGGCTGGCGCGTGCAATGGCTCACGGCCACTCGGACACCGCACCACCGGTGCCTGACAAGCACAAAGACAAGCGCACCAAGGTCAGTCGCGCCTGTGACGAGTGCCGGCGCAAGAAGATTCGCTGCGATGCTGGTGATGAGACAGGCAACGTGCCATGCACGAATTGTGCGAGGTGTGTCCACATCCTTGGTTGACTGCCATCTCGCCTTCGTGTTCTGACATTGACCAAAACTTAGGACGCTCGCCACCTGTGCCTTCAGCCGTCAGCCCATGAAGCGCGGGCCCAGCAAAGGCTACATCAAAGAACTGGCCGAGCGGTTGAACACCCTGGAACAGCAGGTTCAGCCTCCGCATATGGAACAGCAGCATCGATACGAGATTCAGCAGGTCCAGCAAGCCATGGCCGATGGGTTGCAGGGCTACGCGCACGACCCCCGAATGATGCGTGACCCTCGCTCCGGCGAGAAGCGGGCGTACGACATGGTCAATGCCTTCCAAACTGCGCAATCGGCAGCACCGCAGGCACCCATGAGCCACTCGCAGCAATCACAGTTCTCTGCCAACATGCAGCCGCCGACACATTCAGGTTCCGTGCAACCATTCTGGCGTTACGGTGCAGTACATGAGAACCGGCGTGAGACGGTAGGCTTGTCGTATGAGCCAGACGGACCGACCAGCGCGATTCCTGGCTTCGATTGGGACGACAGTGTCATTGAAGAGTACTATCGCATAATCCACCAGACTTTTCCATTGCTCGCTAACAACAAGCATCGATTGAGACAGCGGCTGGCCGAGTGTCCGGCATCTCTGAGAGAAGCTTTTCTAGCAGCGCTTGACTGCCTCATGCGAACATTCCCTACTACCACGTTAACTCCTAGTCCCGACTATGCGCAAGCGCTGAAGCGCACGGCCGAATTGCTAGCCCAGTATCCTTTTGACAACCCCAGCACCCACACAAGCGCAACGAATCTGGTATACCTACAGACCTTGATCCTCATGGCACTGGAGAGTGACAACCATGGTTCAGCGACAATTCGAGGACAAGCCGGCCCAAGTCGCGCCGAGTGGCTTGGCCGCGCTGCTGGAGTCGCTGGCCAGCTAGAGATTAACGTCATCCGCACAACTAGCCAATCCCTCGTTGAAGGCGATAGAGACTCGGAGGAACGTCTGGCGAGGAGGGTGTGGTGGGTGTTGTTCATTCTCGATCGGTGGCACGCATCCTCCACGGCTGACTTGCTGAAGCTGCCTGAGAACAGCGTAGTGCTACTGCCCGAGGATCAGATTCTGCTAGGAGAATCTACGTACCATCTTGCCCGGTTGTCATTCATCATCGGCCATCTGGCGGCAATTCTTACAACCACGAAGACGCCCTCTACGGATGTCATGGCCCCGTCAAATCCTGCATCGTCCTTGCTGGGACTTACCCTCGCAGGAGAGATTGATCGATTCCGGGAATCAGTCGAGTCAGTATGGGGCTCGCTGAACCTGGTCCACCTCAGCTACCACCACTGTCACCTTCTGATAAAACGCATGAACCCTACGACTGAGCCCTCTGAGCTCGTAGGTCACGCGGTCAAGGTGGCAACAATGCTCAACAGTCGGCTCACCCCCGTCACACCTCTCAACCATCACTTTGGCGCTCTGGCAGCCATGACCCTCTGCGAGCTTGCCGATGTGCCCAAGACGCGTGCCGAGGCAGCAAAGGGCCTCGAACAGATGTCAGAATGCCTTGGGGCGGGTCGCGGGCTAGCCGGGA
Organism: Septoria petroselini; assembly: GCA_022559915.2. Classification (NCBI taxonomy): domain Eukaryota; kingdom Fungi; phylum Ascomycota; class Dothideomycetes; order Mycosphaerellales; family Mycosphaerellaceae; genus Septoria; species Septoria petroselini. Next base: position 211,419 of record JAFJTQ020000041.1, read on the forward strand.
AGCTGGAAAGTGAGGGTTGGGATGGTGCAGTGCGAGAGCTTGTGAATCGGAAAAAGGATGCCATGTTGCAGAATGGGGACGGACTCCACGATCTCGCCAATGCTGCTGCAGCCATGGCGGAGCACAAATTCGATCCGACAATGATTACCAGATATGGCTATCTGACTTCGTTGGGACAAGGCCTTTTCGGCAGAGATGATCTGGGAGGGCTGTAGCTGCGCTATCTCAATGCAGAAGTCGAATCCCCGAATCTGTCTTCTAACCGACCGGCATGCAGAGGTCCTTACTCGGTCCTTCTGCGCGAGCCCGCCTCATGCACTTCCCTCCTGATCTCAAACAATACATCGTCAAACTCTCTTTCCTCTTCCTGCGAGCCAAGAATCATGTTCTTGCAGTCAGCAAGAATGCCTCGCAAGCGCCCAATGATGCTCTGCGGCTGTGCCAATCTGCGTACTTGAGGTGAAGATTGCTGCTCTTCTCTCATGTCCGACCCGTGTGCCACCGTGTCATCTTCCAACTCTTTCTCTGCTTGATCCATGGTCACGTCTCCTACGCAAAAGGTGTTGTCGACAGATCCTGGCACAGTCACAAAGGTGGGAGTCTGCTGCGACGGTGCAGTCGCACCGGGCGAGCTCGCCACTGATGCAGGGTCGTCCGCAAGAGGCTCCGGCGTTGAAGCAGAGCGCTTGCGACCTTTGGTCACTGCAGGGGATGCCGTGCTGGCTACACGGGCTTCGGACTTTCTTGGCCGCCCTCGTCTTCGTTTCACCGCTGGCATTGGTTCCTCCGTGGGAACCTCGGAGCCATTGCTGGTGACATCCCCAACATGAGACTGCGCTTCCTGCACCTGTGAGGCCGTGTCTGACGCAGCGGGTATTGGGCTCGGCGACGATGCCCTCCTGGCCACCACGATTTCCTCCTCAATGTCGTCGTCGTGCGCAAGTTGGAATATCGACATGAACTTCTTCAAAGGCGACTGCGTCTTCCGTTTCTTCCCGCTGTGCACTATCTCCGACGAGCGCTTTCGCTTCCTGGACGACCTGGCACTTCTCGCGCTGTTCAGACTGTTTGAAGGGGTAGCTGTGCTCTGCCGAGACAACGAATACTCTGTCTCGGCGATTTTTGAGGGAGTCTCAGGCTGCTCGGACGCTGCTGAGGCATTATTGAGTTTCTGCTGGGGCTCGCGCTTCAACGCCAATGCTTCTTCTTGTTGCAGCTGGGCGTTTGGAAGCTGTGTGTCGGATTGCAGATCCGGCTCAATCATCATAGCTTCATGAGTGCTGGACTCGGGCACAGTCATCGCTCGGAATAGCGGCTGAGCACTGCGGCGATTTCTTGTCACCGCACCCGGACCATGCTTAGCTGGACTACTGTCGGCACTAGCCTCAGCTTCAAACTGCCTCGGGGGCGACGAGGGAGGGTCTGAAGCTGCACTACACTCGTCTTGATGCTGCACTGTAGCCGGTACTACGTCTGTCTTGCCAACGGCATCACTGGACCGCGGTGTAGGCGAGGATAGGATGTCGTCGCTGAACAGCGCATCTTGTTTACTGCTCTTCGACATGGTGAGAATTTCGCCATCCGAGGTACTGTGCAATTCTGAAAGGAAGTCGAGTTTCTTGCCAGGGTGTTGGCGGGCAGTGGATTCGTGTGTCACCGGACTGGAAGACAGTCCCGGATACGCTTGTAGGTTGGCCTGCTGTCGGTTCCTGACCTCGCGTTGGTGTTCAGTTAGAACTTGTGAGGCTTGACTGTGGTCAACCTCGTCATGTGATATTGAGGCGAACTGCACTTGCGAGTCGTCCACGCGTGGTCTTTGTTCCGCCCGGACTGCAGGGACGGCTTTGACGGGATCAACATTTGTGCAACTTTTCTGTGCTGCCACATGCTGTCTGATGAGTGTGTTCTCATGATGAGCCTCGCCAGGACGTACAAGATTACTGATTGAAGGCCGACGGGTCACCATGGTCGACGGCTGTGACTGCGCGAATGCTGGAAACGTGATCTGTTGCGTGGCATCGACTGGGGCGGGGCATCCAGGCAGATTGAGCTCTGCCTCGATCTGTCTTGCACGAAGCACAGGGAACAGCTTCGCTGGGTAGTCAAGCTTCGCTTGCTGTGCAAAGGTAGCGTTCCAGAATTTGACAGTGCTGTTCACGATGGATCTGCTTGGGCTCGAGAATCCTGCGATGAGGAAAACTTCAATGACCTCAAGCAGCTGACTATCTTTGGAGGGAACATTCTCTGCTACCATTTGTAGGAGCTGTGACCAGAGCTGTTCAACATCGTGCTGCAAGCGAGGAGGGCTGCTTTTTGGGGTGCCGTTGATGCTGGAGGCATCGGACTGGGGAAAGACGAGCCTGCGACTGTCCTCAGCCCATGTAGCATGGCTGCGTTGGAGTTTGCGGAATGCTGTCGTGAAAAGCGTGGAAGGGCAACGTCGCAGAAAGCTGCCAAGCGATGAGATAAATGTCGACAATAAGGCGACCTGGTTGTCGGGTAGGCTTGCGACGCCACTGTAAGCCCAAAGTAGAACGTGGTCGAAGAACTTGTAGACGTGGTCAAACGGATCAAAGACCTGCATCTTGCAAGGCTCGAGACTGACTGTCCACAGCGCCTTGCGACTCTGGTCAAGCTCTGATCGGGTGCTTGGCCACACACTGCTCTCTGCCATGGTGCCCGCAATCTGCAAAGCAGCAGTGAGTGCAAGCTCTGAACCGTGCTCGTCTATCAGCTTCGCCAGGGGCTCCATGATAGCCAGTACAATGCCTCCATTTCCAGCCACATGCCGCGCAGACTGACACGCGGCGTTGTAGAGGCTGACCAGTCTTCGCTGACACCCATCATCGGAGTACCGTAGTCCTTCGAGAACTATGCTGACTGTAGACTTTAACGCCACACCCATGACAAATGTATCCCGCTTGGGCGACGTCGCGACCTGCACTTTCAGCGCAGACGTGGCAGTCTCAGCTACAGCACTCCACAGTTCTCCGTACACATGTTCGAGACCATTGCGGGGCGCGGCTGGACCGCTTCGCAGCGACCGCTGTAGGAGTCCGAGCAGTCCGGAGGTGGAGACTTTAGCCCCAGCAAGCAGCCGCAGAAACCAGGCCGCGGAGGTCTGAATGATAGACGGCGCCTGCAAGGCAGTAGCAGGGCTGTAGTACAGTCCAAAGAGCAGCATGAAGGGAGAACGTAAAGTTGCCTGCTGCTTGGATATCCTGTGAGTCGATGTTGGGGCAGCTGTAATGTCACCAGCCGTGTTTTCAATGAGGATGTCGTCCACAAAATGTCCTGGGCCTAGATGTTCCACGGCGACTGCCAGCAGATTTTGATAGCGGTGAAGCCAGACATCGGGGTCGTCGCTTGATGTAAGCCGAGAAGCTGATTCCCAAAGTCGACGCAAGAAGCCCAAAGTCAAGGCAATTGATTCTTTGAGCTCATTGGAGGCTTTGACCTCCTGACATCCGGCCTCTGCAATCGCGACCATCAACGAGCGCCAACAATCATCTACAGCTCGCTGCATTTCTGCTGAAACGACGACGTCGGCGACGATCATGGGCTCCAATACGACCATGAACCGAGTCATCCGGGATCGTACCCAACGCACATCAAGTCGTGGCAAGTCTTCAGGCTGTATTGGCTGGTGCTCGTTTGCCGCATTGACATTCCATGTCCCACCAGTCTTCTTCAGTAGCCCGTGCAGTATTCGAAAGGCAGTGTGACGACCCTTGCTGCTAGCTTTAGAGATTTTGTTAAGTACTGGAGCAACATACATGTCCCAGGCCAAGTCCAGTTCCTCGTGCGTAAGGTCTGGACGCAGGGCGTAGTGCAGTAGGTTGCAATAGCTGTCCAGTGACAGCTGCCGCAATTGCTGGGAAAGCTCGCTGCTGCCACGTCGTTCCAAACCAGCCAGGATTGGTACCTTCAACATCGATCGTAGCGGTTCCGAGACGGACGAGTCTGGCATGACAGCAAAAACGAGTCGGTTCCAGGCAATGTTGGCAGGCCGCTTCACGGCCATGTCGCTCGAGTTGAGGCACTTTTGTATCGTCAACAACCAGTTTCTGAATTTGGGCCATTTGCCAATGGGATATCTCTTGGTTCGGAAACACAGAACAACTGCTACCCATATTTCGGGCACCAACGAAGCTCTTTCTCTATCCTTGGTCATTTCAATGAGGTTCATGTTCAAGTAGTCGCCGTAACTTTGACCTTCTCCGATCTCCTTCTCGCAAAGTTCCGATATGGCTTTGGCGGTCTGCGGGTAGTGGCCCAACAGCATGCCCATCTGGGTGCAACAATCAATTGCACGTCTCTGGATGTCAGTCACGCTGCTGAGAAGTGCATGAAAGACGGGTTCGATCCAGTCTTTGATTCTGGTGAGCATTGCACTCGGGGCTCGTTCGATAAGTCGTTGATAGATGACGAGGCGGGCAGCGACCATGCTGTTCCGTGCTTCCAGGTTCTGCATGACAGTAATGAGTCGCTCGGCGCGTCCTCCAGAAAAGACCATCCGAGGGAAGCGTTGGACGCAAAGCAGATGTAAGTGACCTTTCACAATGGCTTTGGCCATGTCTGCCTGTTCCAACACAAAGATGGATCGGTCGAGCACAAACGCTTGAAAGTCATGGTCCAGCAGACCATTGGTGTGGGCGTCGAATAGGATGGCACACGTCAGACTCAGCGCCTGCTGCACGATTGCAGTATCCAGATGGCCGTTGGCATCTTTCCAGGCCAGATCGCGAGACAGGCATTGTATGAGGCGCGCCATCCGCTCAGCCAGCAGTTGCGGGTCGAGTACTCTTGTATGTGCCCTAATTGAGCCATTGAGGGCCATGTATGCATCCCGCCGGCCGTCCCTTGACGGGCCCTCGAGCTGCGTCAAGGCCGAGTGCAGCATCCGCCGAAAATCCTCCGGATCATCTGACGTAGGGCAGTAGTCGATGTTTGCTGGCTTGCCGTCTGGAGACGGCAGCGGCCCATGATGCGGCTTGAGAATCGATTTCAGCGGCCGTGAAGCTGGATTGTGGGAGAGGGGGGAGGGCGTGACTGGCTGAGCAGTAGCAGCTGAAGCTGGCAAGCCGGGCTGCCCGATGGCGGGGACATCGTGGTAGGTGTCACGTTTGGAGAAGCCGACTTTCTTGGCCGTGGTCGTGACCGCAATGTCCGTGCCAGCAGCGCCAGCGGTGTTTGTGGGAGTTGCTGTCTGAGCTGGAGGCCTCGACAGCGGCGTGTCGGTCGTGGTCTTCGCCGGCTTTGTTGTACGAGAACCGACGGACGTGGATGAAGCAGCATCGAGGTGGTGGCCGTGTTCCAGGAACTGCAGTACATCGGCGGCGGCGTTCATGTTCTCATTATTGTCCCCGTTCATGCTGTCATCATCGTGATCATCGTGGCTGCCGGCTCGACGAGGCGTCGGTCTGTCGCGTGGCGGAGTCGGGGCACGTTTGGGCAGCGCAGCCAGTGAAGTGGACGACCAAGGTGAGGAAGTTGCGGCCATCGTGTGTCGATCTGCTGCGGCTGCTTTTCTTCAGCGACTCATTTGTGTTGTCATCGCCTCTGTAGCACTGCTTCGGAAGCTGGAGCAGTGACAGCAGAGTGCAATGCAATGCAAGCAAGTGACCGTGGCGTGCAAACTGCAGCAAAACAGAGATCGAGAGAGAGAGAGAGTAACTTGGTCGACCAAAGTCGTCGGCCCGCCATCCATTTCCCGACGCGCTCTGGACGTGTAGTTACGCGTGACCCTTGATCGCGCCTGCCAATCACAATGCACCAAGGTCTCACAAGCACGTGCTCATGCAGCACCATCTCGGGACTTCAACTGCTTCTGCACTACTCACTCTTCGACACCGCTGCCTCGACACATCATGCAAGCACCGAGCCTGGCAGGCCCTGGCGCAAAAGCAGGGAAAGGTCCGTCGAACGAGCAAGGGTCGAGACTCTTTGCTAACCTGATGTTCGACAGCCGCCATCAAACAGCTCGAACGCCTCCTGCTTGAACTGGAATCGAACTTGGAGACTCTAAAACTCTCACTGAAAGGTGAGCATTCGCCCCACCAGTTGTACACCAACATGCACCTGACAAGTCATTAGAGCAACAAGAGGCGCTCACTCAAGTAAAAGCTTTGGGACGAGACGTCCGAACGGCAACTCCCATCTTCAACAAGCAGGTATGTTTCTCCTGCTTTTCTGTTTCGCTCTTGCACTTATCAGAGAGACAGGCCATCTTGGTGCTGTCCAAGTATGGTCTAGACGCACGAGAGCCCTCCGAAGCTTCGCGCGAAGCGCTTCGATGTCTAGCAAATGCCATGCTACTCCATGAACCTTCGAGGCAGACCTTTGTCGATCTTGGCTATGGACCAAAAGCCGCCGAGCGGCTGAAAGGTTACAGTTCAGACGACGAGTTTCTGATATCTCGCATCTTGTTCTACCTGACCTACAATGCCAAGCTCGATTTCGATACTCTGATCGATCGGAATGGCTTAGCCGACAGTATTAACCACCACATCGCTCGCCATGCCGACATATACTCAAGCAAGGCCCGAAGACACTCGATCAGCACTGTAGACCATGAAGCAGCCATGAGCGAGACATGCAAGCTGATGTTCAACATCACCTATCATTATCCGGACTCTGCGTCCAAGTTCACACCAGCAATCGAGCCGTTGATTACTGTGCTACTGCAACACACCTTGCCCGAGCCTCCACTTCAGTCACCTACGAGCTATTTACTAAACGCTCTGCTCAATCTCGACCTCGAGGGTGTACTACAGACAACGACATCGGGCCGCGAAGCTCAATCGAGCCCAATGTTGGCCCCCGCGGACGCCGAGCCGTTTGTCAACAGGCTGGTCAGCATTCTTGATGGTGCGATCCGCAAGCAACCAGAGAGGGAGCTTGACGTGGCTGCAGCGCCCCTATGCACCCTCCTCAGACGACTCTATGAACTCGCCACTCCCTACACGCAAGCCTACATGCGATCGCTGCTCTTGCCCAGCGACAAGGAGCGAGAGAAGCCTCTTGGTCAGGGCGACACGATGCCTTCACGTCTTCTGCGACTCTCCTCCTCGCCACACTTGCCCAATCTCGGCGGCATTATTTCAGCTCTGCTATTCGAGATGAGCGACAAGGACGCCACAAAGTTTGTGCAGAACATCGGCTATGGTTTCGCGTCTGGGTTCTTGATGAGTCAGAACATCGCGATGCCACCGAGCGCATTCGAAGTCAACGGCCCTATGCACATGGACTATGTGGACAACACGGCTGAAATAAACCCCGTCACTGGTCAGCGTTGGGCGGCCGAGGATCGCGACGCGTCAGATGCGGTGCCCATGTCAGAGGAGGAGAAGGAACGAGAAGCCGAGAAACTCTTCGTCTTGTTCGAGAGACTGAAAGCGACGGGCGTAGTAAATGTCAAGAACCCAGTGGAGAGGAGATTTGAGGAGGTCGAGTAATTTGATCTTGTCACATGTCGCGGGAAGTGTCAATCATGCCTAGGTAGGATAATTCAAGAGAAGATGTGTCTGATACTGGTCACTGTCCAACTTACGCTCGCTCTTACGCTATCAATCTCTATCAAAAATGTACAGCTTGTGCTGGTCCCTCATGAGTGACCTTTGAACAACGATCGCAACAGTGATGGTTCCTTCTTGGCCCTCACCTTGGTTTTCCTGCTGGCGCTGCTGCTGGCGCTGACCTCGCTCTTCGTCTTCTTTTTACGCGCCTTTTTGTCTGATTTTGTCTCTATGGGCTTGAAGTCCTCCTCGGTCAGCCTTCCATCGGCGATCAACGTTTGCGTTGCAATGGGAGTGATGAACTCGCCATCGACGCTAGTGCCGACTGAATCGGCTCCCACATCGGCGATTCCACGTCGCCATCTCTCGATGTGGTCGAGCTCGCGGAGCTCAGCCATCTCACCGATCGCAGGTCCGCCGATTTGTGCAGGAATCGGGCCTTCAATGAGACGTTCCTCTTCGTTCCTCGCCTGTATCTTTTTGATGATCTTGTATCCGCCGAATGCGATGATGGTCACGCCGATTCCCACGCCAGCAGCAATGGCAAACTGGGGACTTGCAAGTAAAGCCAGAATCGCTGGAAACGAACCTTTCATCGCGGTCAGAGCACCAGGTGCCATTTTCGCGGCGAGGTTGGAGATCTCGGCCAATGTCAATGCCACAGCAGCGAGCGCATCGGGGTTCTTTTGCAGATTGTCGATCATGGCAGTGACGGAGTGTTGGACGCAGTTGCCCTCGTCGAGCAGACGTTGGAGATAGTTCATCTTTTCACGCAGCTCGACCTCATCGTGCAATTTGTTCTCCGGCGACGGCGGAGGAAGCTCACCGTACGCAAGATCCATGTCAACATCGTCCAGACTCGCCCTTCGACTCGCAGCGGCACGCTTCGACCGTAGTTGCATGCCGTCGGTATGGCGACGCGCAAGCTCTCCGATACGTGGCGAGTCTTCAATTTGAGGTACTCCTTCATGGGCCGAGTGTCGAGCAGACGCGCGGCGTACAGGCTGTTCGTTTGCGTAGAAGCTGTCCGTCACACCACGTTCCACTCGCGGCCTCGTGTTTCGCCGCTGCGGCACAGGCTTTCTCTTCACGGAGCGGCCGTCATCACTGCCTCGCCTGGAGCTTCGCACTGATTGCTCGTCGTCTTCCAGAACGAGTGCCTCCAGCTGCTTGCGCGCCTTATGCTCCCTGCTGCGAGCCTCTTGCTCGTTTCTTCTCTGTGCCTTGATTTCTGCCTTGCGTTCATTGTAGGCGCTCTTTGCTTCGGTGAAGACATTGACTAGATGCTTCGACGTGCTAACTATCTTGCCCCCCTTATTGACGATCGTAATGGTTTGATTTGCGGCCACCATGGCAGATGGCGGGCGTGTGGGCCTGCAAGCGTGAGGGGATGAGACGGGCAATGCGATGGGCCGTGGCAGAGGTGGTGGTCTTGGGGCGGTGGGAGAGAGACTTGTCCAGCAAGTCTTCGATTCCGCGGGTTATCGTAACTTGCGAGGAAGCAGTAGTAGCCAAAACAGCAGGCTGGAGATTTGTAGCTTGTCCGCAGTAGCAGACAAAGGCTGCCCGGTCTGAGAATAGACCGGTATCTCTTTGTGGTCACGAGCAACGGCCACGACAACACGGACAACAAAGCAGAGGTCCAGCGTCCCAGACACACTACTGCGCGTGATAGCCCTGCGATTCGCCCGTGGTGCATAGGTGAGTGATTCCTTTGCGTGCGAGTGTTGGGCGGCAAATGGAGCTTCTGGCCAATAGAGCCTCCCGCCCAGATCAACAAAGCGGCGGTATGAGCATTGTCTAGCAGCCGAGACCCGCTGGTAAGATATACGGCCTGGGCAGATGATGAAAGTGTTGTCTGATCTGACTAGGAAACGACGGCATGCTGGGCGATAGTGGACTGGCGGTCAAGAGACTGATTCACCATCGAAGTGGGCAGTGCTAGGTAGGCACAGTAATCGAGTGCTCCACCTGTGTGGCGCACGCTTTGTGGCGCAGTCGCTGGCTCAATGACAGAGCCTCTTTGTTTCAGGCGAACAACGTCAAGTTGATCTGAGCGATCGTAGAGACTCGGAGAATATTATACATGCTGCACATTACAAGAGGGAGTCGGGCGCACATCTAACTTGGTAGCATGCCGATTGTGACAAAGTGAGTGCGTGTGATGGAGAACGGTAGCGGTTCTTGTCCTTCGAGACCTACCTAGAGCTACCAAACTGCCAGCCCGTAAGGTCTTCGCCGTCATCATCATCATCATCGTCTTCGTCGTCGTCGTTGTTGTCGTCGATATCGCCTTTGACACCGCCGTCCTGCGCATACTCCTTGACGGTGGACGGTTGCTCCGAGTCAACGGGACGTAGCGTTGTGGCCACACGCGACTTTGCGCTCGAGTCACTCTGTTGCTGGAGACGAAACGTCCGTAAGGCTTCGCGTCTCGTGCGGAGTCTTTTGGCTCGTTGCTCGAAGCCCTCCAACACGTCAAACTCGTCTTCCAGTGCCTTTAATGCATCCTCCCGCTCTAGGTCCAATTCAGCGTCGCGCGAGCTCCGCTGAGCACTTTGTTCTGCTCGTGCTTGGGCAGCGACTTCTGCAGCCGAGAGAGGGGGGGCCGAGATGGCTGGCGCGGCGTGGTCCACGTGTGTCGCCGCCATTGCGGCCAGCTCGCGATCTAATGCTGCAAGCTCGGCTGCATGTGTGTCGGTATTGTCCTCCTCTCTGTTATCGGGGACATCCACATGGCTAGGAGAAGACGCCACCGTAGGCGCATTGGATGGCTTCTCGTGATCGATCACCGTCTCTGTGGTTGATGGGCTGGCAAGTTTCGATTTCTTCTCTTCTCTGGTCGGAGTGCTCAGCGCTGCAGCTGTTGCCTTACGTTTCCTCCCCGTGGCGTTATTGTTAGCCTGTTGACCTCTCGCAGCCGTCGCCTGCTTGAGAAGCAGTCTTACGTCGGCCATTGATGATGAAATTCGACTCGTAGATGGGTCATGTAGGGACGTTTTCTGTATGGCAGTTGAGCACTGGGTTGTGTAGACAGATATTAAGGTTGCGGCAGTAGCCACTTGACGGCAGTAGCCACTTGCCTCCTCACCATCGCAAACCGTTCACCTCCACCTCCAACCTACCTCATCACACGGCGCGCTCTTCTCCGAACCACTCTGAAACGTACTCAATCCCTCTCGCGTATATCGCGTCTGCGCGACGATCTCGAAAAACACCACCACCGCGCAGTGCTCGGATCGCGCATTCTGAGGCACGCCGCGCGACAATTACTGCGGCCTTATCGTCAAGCAGAGGCGCAAACGAGATTGAAGTACACCACGCGTACCTCATAGGCGGTAAGCAGCTACCCTCTTTCTGACTGCGCGTTGCGCACACCGACCGGGAAGTGCAACATCCTCTTTGTGCGCGTGTCCATTGAGACTGCTGCAAGCTCGCGTGCGCGTCGAGGAGAAGGCAGGCCGGAGACGAGAACGTGGACGTGGACGAGCGTGTGAGAGCTTGCGGTCGTCGTCCACTACCTAGTAGCTAGATACCGCGTGAAGTCCTGAGAGCATCTGCCTGTCTGAGTCCGTTTGTTCTCTATCCAGCGCCATCCTCCATCGCATCAGATTGCGCGGCACGCGAGCGCATTGCCTTGCAATGCCACGAAAAATGTCAGGTAAGCAGATCCAGCTGTGCACACGTTTGTCTGTTCGCCATTGCGACGACAGCTCGACAGTCATCGAGCGTCTGATGGCGGGCTCGACTCATGCGCAGATCCGTGATGGCACTCGCATCACGGAGATTCTCAAGCTAATGTGACTACAGATGAGCCGCGGCGATCGCATCGAGCGACTAAAGGCCAACACAAGAACGCGTCGTCCTCGCCCGCACCAAGCGCAAAGCCCACGAAGAACGGCAAAGCCAAGGGCAGTAGGAAGTCGACCGAGGCTGACGTCGAGCCGCAACAAAACGAAGCGGACGAAGAAGACGAAGAAGAGGATGAGGAGGTCATACGTTGCATCTGCGGCAATACGAATCCCAAAGACAAGCGCGCTTTCATCGGGTGTGATGCCTGTACCGTGTGGCAGCACAACGTATGCATGGGCGTCCATGACGACGAGGACGATGTGCCAGAGCACTACTTTTGCGAGGAGTGCCGACCCGAAGAACACCCCGAGACTGTGCAAGCCATCAAGCGAGGCGAGAAGATTTGGGAAGTCCGCAATCGCATCTTCCAGAATGAGAAGAAGATGAGCAAGAGTCGCAAGAGTAAATCTAAGAATGGCGAGGAATATAAACCAGGCTGGCTCAAGAAAGACGTGACATCCGACTCGCAGGCGCCTGCATCAGAGTCAGAAGCCAAGGAGGAAAATGCAGCAGTGACAGTTGAAGAAAGTGCACCGGAACCAGCTGCACAGGCGAGCAAGGCATCAATTGGCACTTCTGAGGTCGGCAGCAAGCGCAAGAGAGGTGGAGATGAGAGTCAAGTGGAAGTAGATGCAGAGACGGTTGCTGCACCAGAGACCAAACCAGCTCGCGCCAGCCGACAGGAAAAGCGACGAAAGTCCTCGACAGCACACGCAGCAAGCCTTTCGACAAACAGTGCCGCTGCAGCTGATACGGACACGGCATTGGTAAGCATAGAAAAGCTACCGGAGACCCGCAGTAAGGTCGCGCGTGCACTGGCAGATGTCATTACTGCAGCAGTGCAAGAGCGAGCCAAATCCGGTTCTAAGATGCCCAAGGGACAGACTGCAAAGAAGCTCGGCGAGCTACACGGCGCAAGAATCGAATACGCCCTGCACATGAACTACGAGGGCAATCAGACAGCATACGGCACGCAGTGTCGGGCTCTGCTTGCGAACCTGAAGAAGAACATTGTGCTCGTGCAACGACTCCTGGATGGATCGCTGACTGCAGACGAGATCTCAACCATGAGCAGCAGTGACATGGCAAGCGAGGACCTGCAACGCCAGCGCGCCGAAATGAAGGAGATCTTGGATCGTCAGGCCACCGTCGATCAAGCTGACGGACCAACGTACGCCCAAGACCACAAAGGCTATCATTTGATTGAGACTGGGGTGGCCGATGAACCGACTGCTTCTGCGGCGCACGCAAAGGATTTCAAGGAGTCTCCGAAGAGTGTCACTCCACCCCAGCCTCTGGAGAAGCTGTCTGGCATCGAGACGAGCAAGCCCAACGACAGACGATCTTCGAGTCGGCAATTCGACATGAATGGCATATGGGCTCAGACGGCGAACTCACCCACGCTACCGGTAGGACAAGCCGCAGTGTCGCGCCCAACGCATGCTGTGGCTCGAAGGCGAAGCTCAGTACACCGTGCACAAGCACCTTTGAATGGTGCCAAGGATGATCCGGATGTCGATCGCATGCTTCAGGACAACGACGAGACATACTCTCAGGCAGAAGGTGGCGAAGAGGCGGTAGTTTGGCGCGGAAAGCTGGTGCAAACCAGCGAAGAGAGTGCTCCTATGGTCAACGCCCGTTTCGTTGCAGGTCGCGACCTTCAGCCGGCCACACTCTGGCAGAACCTCCTGCCACGCACGCTTTCGATCGACGGCAGATTGCAGATACCCAAAGCTCAGGACTATCTGTGCGGACTTCGATGGAGCTCAAGCAGCGATGTCTCGGTCTTGCAGCTCACACCAGCGGACAACGTTGCTGCCTTCAACAATGTATTCGAATATTTCTACAGCAGGAAGCGTTATGCCGTGGTGGAAAAGGACAAGCCAGCCATGGTCAAGGACTTGTACATCATTCCCGTCGAAGTTGGGGAGAACCTTCCAGGCCACGTGGAGATGCTCGAGCACTGTGCCTTGAAGAAGCCTGTACGGGAGCGCATTTTACTTGCCACGCTTATCATTGCTCGAGCTCCAGACAGTCCCGTCAAGGAGGATGCAGCCGAGCAAGTGCCCGCGAACGGCCATCTGCCGCAACATGTGCGCCAGAGCATCGGAGGGCCAGCCGGTTCGCCACTGAACCCCCAACACTCGACCTTTCCGCCTTCCAACCTCGCCAACGTGCAAGGTGGTGGGTATGGCGGTCCGCCTGCCTTTCCGCCGAATCCGTATGGGCCACAAGCGCAGCAACAGCCCGTTGTCGCTCAGCCACACAGCAATCCTCAAATCACCCAGATACTCGGCGACCTCCAGTATGCACCCACTGCGCAATTGATCTTCAACTCGGCGCCCAACATCAGCGTCGACCAGCTCCAGAATCTGCGGGCGATCCTGGAGGAGGATATCAACGCGCGCACCGATTTCGAAGCGTTGACACGAAGGCTGTATGCTGGCGGCAGGTAGCACACGCCGCTCAGCCCTGTGAGCCGCATGAACTTATCGCGAGAGTAGCAGCACAGTGTCAAGTGGCCTATGCGACTGCATAAGGACGCAGCTGGCTTGAAAGCAGTGGTAGCGAGCATCAAGTGTACATAGTAGCCAAAGTGCCTCCAGTCGAAAAGTGGCGTGGCTTGCATTGAGCCATTCGCAGCAAGTAGAAGTAACGAGCTGATTTTTGAACTTTGAATTGCTTTAATGATATCCTCGTGGCACATGTCGCCTTCGCAAGTACTCAACACGCGTCCATTGAGTGGACAATGTTCGCGCCAAAGGTGAGGTGGGTAGTTGTTAGTTGTAGCAGTAAGATGGGACCCCGCAATGCGTCTTATTAGTCAAAATTAAATGTGACTCCATTCTCAAAATTTGGAGCTCTTTCGTTTTGGTCATTGAGACAGACGCGAACGACGACGAGTACAACGACCATGGCCGCAGAACAGGCAGCGGACGCTGTCAAGGCAGCCGTCGAGAACGTCACTGACAAAGTGTCATCCCTCACCACGGGCAGCACCGACAAAGGCGAGGGCAATGCCAACGCGGGCACCCAGCCCAATCTGTCGCTGGACGAGGTCACGGGCGAAATGGTGTCCAAGTCGGAGCTCAAGAAGCGCATAAAGGCGCGCGAGAAGGAGGCCAAGAAGGCGGCCGCACCGCAACGACAGGCACCACCAGCGGGCAAGAAGAAGGCGACCACGCAGGAGGACGACGAGGCCCAGCTGAACCCCAACCAATACTTTGAGATTCGCTCGCGCGCCGTCAAGCGCATGAAGGATACCAGCAGTCCCAACCCGTACCCGCACAAATTCCATGTCACCTACGACCTCCGCGACTTTCAAAACGACTTTGGACATCTCAAGAAGGGCGATGTGGTCAAGGACAAGGTCATCAGCGTCGGAGTCCGTATCTACAACATCCGTACCTCTGGCGAGAACCTTCGCTTCTACGAAGTGGCGGTCAATGGCGCAGAGATCCAGATCATGGCGCAGAACCTCGAAAGCACCAGCCAGACCCCGTTTGCTGAGCAGCATGACATACTGCGCCGCGGAGACATCATTGGCGTCAAGGGCTACCCAGGCCGCACGAGTCCAAAGCGCGAGGACAACCCTGGAGAACTCTCCATCTTTGCCCAAGAGGTCACGCTGCTCGCTCCGTGCTTGCACCAGATTCCATCGGAGCACTATGGTTTCCAAGATCAGGAGTCACGATACCGCAATCGTCACCTGGACATGATCATGAACAAGAGCACCATCAACACATTCATTTCACGCTCTAAGATTGTGCGATATGTGAGGAACTACTTCGACAACAACGGCTTCTACGAGCTGGAGACGCCGATTCTGCTGAAGTCTGCCGGTGGAGCCACTGCTAAGCCTTTCAACACACATCACAACGATCTCAACATGACTCTTGCACTACGTATCGCAACCGAACTGCCCTTAAAGCAGCTTGTCATTGGAGGTATCCACAAGGTGTACGAACTCGGACGTCAGTTCAGGAATGAGGGCATCGATTTGACGCACAACCCCGAATTCACTACATGTGAGTACTACGAGGCTTTCACTGACGTCTACGATGTCATGGAGCGTACCGAAGAGCTGGTCGAGGGCATGGTCAAGTACGTCACAGGTGGCTTACAGACCAAGTTCACAACGGTGACTGGCGAGGTATACGATGTCAACTGGGCAAAGCCTTGGAAGCGCATAGAAATGATTCCAGCACTGGAGGAGGCATGTGGCGAGAAATTCCCTCCCGGCGACCAACTTCACACCACGGAGACCAACGAGTTCCTCAGGCGCATGCTCAAGAAGACCGGCATCGACTGCTCTCCTCCGCTGACCAACGCGCGCATGATCGACAAGCTTGTGGGTGAGTTCATCGAGGAGAAGTGCATCAACCCAACTTTCATCACAGGTCATCCTCAGGTCATGAGTCCTTTGGCCAAGTACCATCGATCACTGCCTGGCCTCTGCGAGCGCTTTGAGGCGTTTGTGTGCAAGAAGGAAATTGTGAATGCCTACACTGAGCTGAACGACCCCTTTGATCAGCGACTCCGGTTCGAAGAGCAAGCCAATCAAAAGGCACAGGGTGACGACGAGGCACAGCCGTTGGACGAGGGATTCTTGAACGCGCTTGAATACGGTCTTCCGCCTACTGGAGGATGGGGCATGGGCATTGACCGCATGGTCATGTTTCTCACTAACAACTACAGCATCAAGGAGGTCCTGACTTTCCCTTTCATGGTCTGTACCGCCCGTTCTTCGCCATGACTCGTTGTACAAGCTAACCGCCATTGCAGAAGGACGAAGTGCAGGCGCTAAAGCCAAAACTTGCCGCCGAGGTAGCAGATGTTGAGCCAGTCCCCGTCGAAGGAGTCAGTAAGTGATTGATCAGTTTTCTAATCTCTGTTTGATCAAAAACTGACCAGCACAAGCACACAAGTGAAAGTCAATGCTGGATAGATGAGCAAACATGCCTAGAATGACTTCACTGCGCGACCAAGTTCTGTTGAGCAATTCATCGCGCCCGGGTTGTGTAGGCTTCCTGGGTGGCGTGATTGTAGCCGCGCAATCAGCTTAGTCTAGCCACGCCGCACTGCGTTGGCAAAACGGCGAGAAGGCATTCACGAGGAGGCACCTCGAAGCGACTGCACAAATAGCCGAATGAAAAGAAACATGAGTTGTCGCATGACTGACATGAGCTGAATATTCTATTGTGTAGACTTGCGTGCTTTCAAAGAGCCATCGGCCGCATCCGTCAATATTTCCGCAATGCACAACGCGGCCAGAGTAGTGTGGTATACTCGCGGGGCAGACACAGGGGTAGCTTCTATTCTATGATCCTCCTTTGCACCTTCTACCGACCCTGACATCACATCAGTAGATGTTGTCTTTACGTCTCGTGCGTTTTTCACAGCCAGAACAGTGCTTGAGCCGCGGACGCTGTCACCTTCAATCTCTTTGTACTCCAGTCGCAGGTCATCTGCTGTATCTTCTGTCAAGTCTAACGTTCGTCCAAACAGGCTAGTTCCGGCCAAAGAGAAGCTCCTTGCTTGTGTCTGCTCAAGCCTTTCGAGCAAGTACGTTGTTGGCAGGTCAGATGCAGAGGTCTGAGCGCCGACGAGCGATGCTGGTAGATGAATGACCACTTTGGAGGGCGCAGTTATCGCGCTGCTCGTGGCTCGTATTGACTCTTGGAGTGCTTGTATGAAAGCTGCAATATGGGATTCCGCACGCACGAGCTCGATTCTAGCGGTCATGCCTTGTCGTCTGGTGAACAGCAGATCGACAGAATCTCCTTGTCGTGGGACTTCTACTGCCTGCTCGTCGAGGATGGCTCTCAATTCGATCAGGCGAAGCTCAGGCTCTGGCGACGCCAAGAAGCTGAAATGCAGCTCGACTCGTGGTGGACGGCCGTGCTCGTCATAGGGCGGAGATGGAATAAGATAGGCGATCAATCGGGGACCTAGTAGTTCCACTGCACTCATGCCGTTTATCGCATGTCCATCACTGCCCTCCCTGGTATATTTGTGCACATTGAGACCTGAGAGAGCGGTCTCGATCCCGGGAAAGTGACGCTGCACTGCAGTTTGTGTTGGTGAGAGGCCAGTACGCTGAGTTGATCGTGTACCAGATCCAGGTTGTTGCAATCTAACCACTTCTGCCTGCCACTCGCTCTTTACGATTACTCCATTCCAGTACCCATCACTTGAACTCGTGCAGTGGCCCTGATACGTATGTCCCAGACTTTGTAGATGGTCGACAATTGTTGAGGCTGCTTCACGTCTCTGTTGTGAAGTTGTGATTTGTTTCGTGGAATCCCTTACCACGTCGCGTGTAAACTCATGGCCTCTTTCGCGAATGTGAAGTCCCAGCTCTGTCGCATCCGCTGGCAGGGAACAGGCAACACAAAGCTCGTCTGAGCCACGTTTGCGAAGTGTTGCGTCTCTTGACAATGGTGCTGAAGATGGGCCGACCAGCGATAGGAGCAGACGACGAGCGCGATTCGATCCAGCAGCGGTCATGTTGTAGATTGCCACGGTACTGGGTTGTTCGGCCACAATGACCGAATTTGTGAGTTTCGATATGTGGTCAAGCTCTTCTTTTGTGCAAAAGCCCTTTACCTGCGTAGCTGTTTCTGTTCCTGTTGCAAAATTTGCAAGATCCATGTCTGATCTGTGAACGCTGCTTAGCGCTACTTCCAACTGGTAGGCGACCTCTTCGGCATCGCGACGACGTCCTGCTATCCTGACTATGTTGTCCGGTCGCCAAGGTAGCACTTCGGTAGCTTCTATCAGAAATGGAGGCGAGAGAAGACGTTTGTAGTAGACTCTGCCCTCACTAGTGAGGTCGAAGAGCATGGACATTTGCCATGGCTGCAAATTTAATTCTAATTCCCCCATCTCACGCTCCTCGGAGTACACAGTGACTCGCCATGCAAGGCGAAGGATACGGTCAGCGGTTCGTGATTTTCTGCTCAATGTTGTCGATTTTACAAGCTTCGCCGGACGCGTGTCCAGGGCTGTCCGCCCAGGTTGCCACGTGGACGTCTTCAAGACCTTGGTGTGCTTTCGTCCTGTGAGAGGCGGTACCTGTGCCGTAGACGGACTGAGGATGGCCATGAGGTAGCTTGAAAGCTGAGGTAGAGTATAGGCACTGACTAGCTGCTGCCGAAGCTTTTCAAAAGGGCCCTGATCCATGATGGTGGATTCTGGCCGCAGCGTCTGTATTGATGCACTAATTTCAGCTTCATCGGGGTTCATGTGACGGCTTGAGATGGCACGCTCGATGTCCTGTGCACTCAGCGTCTGCTGTGGCTGTTGAACGGCGTCCACGGCAAGAGCTGCGCCGGCGGTTCGTCCATGGCGGTCATCGTGGAAATCTTGGAGGAGCACGACTCTTGCAGGCTGGTCCAGAGATTTGCGCACCAAGTCTGCTGAAACCACGCGTTGTCGTCTCCGTCCACTCCCTACAACGCGGCCCTCGGGATGCAGATGTTTCCGTTTGATGGACGAACGAGAAGCCGGAGAGAAGTCTTGATCAGTGTGCAAGCTGTATTCGCGACGGCAGATCTCACGAGGCCAGTTGCCTCGCAGCGATGGAGGGGAGACCTGGCGAAGCCATATGGATCGCAGCATGAATAATGGACAATAGTCACAACGAAATGGAGGTCGATGGGAGTTTGCTCTGTGTCTCATGGCTGGCTGGTGGAGAGTTCGGTGACTAGTCCAGATACGGCTGCGTGCCTGCCAAGATCGGCCTTCGGAGATCGATAAGTAAGCACAGACAGATGTCAGATCGTCGACGTCAATCAACCAGGCATCCAGCCATCACTTCATCATTCGTTTAGCGAGGCTGACAGGGTGTACGTGCCGGTGGGATCATACAGGACCAGACAAGAATAGTCAAGAAGACTCATGTCGAGCAACTCCAATGCAGACATCTGGATAGCTGGGGCTTTTGCGGTACGCTTGACTGGCTGGACTGCGTGGGATATGGCTGACCATCCTTGTTAGGCTTTCACTGTTGATCTGGTTGTATTCCCTCTCGATACGATCAAGACGCGCCTGCAAAGTCCAGACTACCTCCGCCTGTATCGAAATGGCAGCAATACTGCCTTTACGCCTGCATTTTACCGCGGCGTGTACCAGGTATGAGACAGGCCGCATCGGATGAGCCTGTTCACCTAGTCAGCTGGCTGATGTGCGCGAACGAAACTTAGGGCGTTGGCAGTGTCATCATAGCGACTCTGCCGTCCTCGGGCGCCTTTTTCAGTACTTATGAAGGTGTCAAGTCGACTTTGAACGATGCCAATCACGCACGAGGAGACGGCGTCGCTCCGTACGTCCCCAGTGCTCTTGTTCATGCCGTGGCTTCTGGAACTGCCGAATTGGTGTCGTGTGCCATACTCACGCCCGCAGAGGTCATCAAGCAGAATGCCCAAATGGTGGATAATTCGAGCTCGGTCCGAGTGAACGCCACGTTGCAAACTATTCAGCGGTTTCGCTCCAACCCACTGGCACTTTGGCGTGGATACACCGCCCTTGCGGCACGCAATCTGCCATTCACAGCGATGCAGTGAGTATCTCAGCCAACATACACCCCACTGTTCGAGACCACTGCTGACTGGTTTAGATTTCCAATGTTCGAGAAGATCAAGGACTACATCCGCCGCTATCGTGACGAGCGCGGCACTCGAACGAACACGCTTCTTGAGAGCGGTGTAATCACAGCTGTCAGTGCAGGTAGCGGAGGAAGTATTGCCGCCGTCATTACAACCCCCATCGATGTGGTCAAGACGAGACTCATGCTGTCAGCGATCGACAACACCCATACTGCACCAGACACACCACGCGAGAGCCTGAAACAGGCTTCGAATGCTCTGGTCGATGCCACTGGCAAGGCCATCGACGCAATCAAGCAAGGCCCCTCAAAGGCAATAGACAAGATAATAAAGCCCGGCAGGCAGACGAGTATCATGGTGGCCCGGGAGGTGATCCAAAAAGAGGGAGTGAAGGGTTTGTTCCGAGGGGGCGCACTTCGTGGAGTCTGGACCATGATCGGTAGTGGTTTGTATCTCGGCGTGTACGAAAGTGGCCGAATCTACTTGTCGCAGCGAAGGGGAGAGGATATTGATGTCGACAATGATACACGCTCATAAGAGGGCTCGAGAAATGAAACTAGTGGTGTAAAACGATCGCAGAGCCGTCCTCGCGCCATCAGAGCGGAGCCAGCGACAGAAATTGCTACCAGAGTCGTGAAAATATAATTCGTATGGGCATGCACTCGTAATCGTATAGACCTTAATTTATGATCCGCTAAAAGTCGTGACAAGTCGCCATCGCTATGCACATTGAGCTCATCTCAGCCAAGGCAACGTGGCACTGTTCAGTGTCTGCTCTGACTGGCCAGGTACACCACGACTTGTGACCATCAAACATGCCGGCCACCTCCTACGCATATGACCCTCACCTTCCGCCATCTTGGTTCTCAAACAGCTTATCTGCATCGGACGTGGCATGTCCTCTGTTCTGTGTGAAGCTTCTCCGCATGCTCTGGCCCCATGCGCTGTCCGAGAACACACTCACAGCACTTCCAGCACGGCTTCTCCCTGCGTCTGGGCTTGTTGCATGGGTCCCGTCCCCCAGGCCTGGGCTCGCTGGTGGTGAATGCGATCTGCGTCCCTCGATAGCTGCTGCAAAGTGCCAGTCAGGCTGAATACTCTGCACACTGCTACCACTAGCTGTAGGGCGATGGATGGGCCTAGTCTGGGGACTGAGGCGGAAGTCTTCGCGGATAGGGGAGCTGGTGGGGGTCAATTGGATCGAGGTACTTCGATCTCTCTGCGTAACGCTGAACCTTGGGATTGTACCACTGTTAGAGCGTGCTCGCGTGTCGTCTGTGGCCTCTTGCGCGCCTGAGAAGGCGTCTTGCATGCTTGGGAAACTAGCAGATTCTGCCGATTCGGCATCAACAGGTGTGATGCTCAAAGCGGGCACATCGAGCCGTGTAGGCTGAGGCACGTCGCGTTCCATCTCATCTTGGATCAAGATCTCTGGCACGCCAAATGATGGTATCATTGTCATTCGCGCATCCTTCTTGGCATCGATCTTCCTTCTGAACTTTCGCGACCAGTACAACGTGTCGAAGAAGCCTACTACAATATTGCGATTAACTGCCTCCTCGACGCGTTGCAAACGGGCTCGACGTCGCAAAAACTCCTCAAGTTTGAGGCTTTTGCTGTCGTTGATTACTTTGTAATGCGCCAGGATCATGAGAAGCGTGTTGAAAGCAATGCCTTTGTCTGGATCCGCCGAGACTAGAACCTCCTCGTAGAACGTATTCATCCTCCTGCGACGGTTCCGAATTTCCTGCACCGGAAGTTCTGCTAGTCGCCGGTTCAGCTTGTCAATGTCGATTTCGCAGCCATGGTTGGACGATGCACCATCAAGCGGCAGCTGCGAGGCGCGGCTAGAGTCCAGCTTGCAGTCGTCGATTAATGATCTGACTGTGAAGTCTCCGTCATATATGCGCATCTCAAAGATGCCCGACAGCTCGCCGAGGAATCGGGGAAATTTCTCTTTCGAAATGTATCCGCTCCCGTTCGAATCGTGCTCTGCCCATGCTTGTTTGAATCTGCGGATTTCCTCGCGACTGATGATCGACAAGCCGCTGCTCCGCTGATAGACGTACGAGAAACTCTCGTAGATTAGGGAGATGAATAGATTGACGAAAATATACATGCTGATGATGTTCCACGACACGAAGAGCGCATAGGCCCATTGCTTGCTGCCGCAGTCAGTCTTGTAGTACTCCTCGGCCACTGTACAATACGGCGGTTCGATGTTGGCAAAGTCCATCATCAGTTGGTTCCATCCCTCGCCGACGCTCATGCGGAACAGAAGTATGAGGGCCTTTGGAACCGTTCGGAAGTTGATGTTGTCCGCTTCATTCTCTCCGAAGCGGGTAAGACCAAAGGTCTGGGTGAAGGCAATGGCATAGACCAGAAAAAGAACGAACCAGGTCGCCAAAAGGTTCGCGATGGCGCTGAAGCTCGCAGCAGCTGTCTTGAATAGCTGGTCGAGTTGATTGTTGCGAGGGATGAGCAACAAGGCTACTGCCACCAGGCAGAGCTTGTGTGTCTGCGAGTATATCCCGTTTCTCAGATCGCCAAAAACCAGAATCGCCGTTGCAAAAGAGGCAGACACAACAATCAGCGAATAGACATCCCATGCGCTCTTTCTGAATCTGGTCCAGGACAGGCCCATCAGGCGCACACATATATTTGCAATGTAGAAGAGCGTGAAGGCGAAGAAGATGAGCAGTCGTGTGACTGTCCATGCCCAGGGCTCGGGATACCACTCCACGCAAAGCAAGACCAGATGGGCGATCAAGACCCCGGTAATAGCTCGCTGCCATTTTCCCTTTCTCGTTACAGCTTGCCTATAGCACCACTCCTGCCATTGCTGCCGCGATTGCTTTCGATCAGGCCGCTTGGATGGTGCGACCTGACGTAAGAGTTTGCGAAGTTCAAGCCACGACCGTTGTTCAGAAGTCAGGAAAGCAACGCCCGTCTGCTCAGTGTAGTTTCGCATGAATACCGAAACAAACAAGGTCAGAACAAAGACTGCACCAAGCAGGTTGAAAAGTACAAAGTAGATGGCGTTGCCCTGCTGCGAAAACCATGCTGGCTGCGTGAAAACGCCGGTAATGGATTGCGCGCTCCACATCAGGTCGACCCATCCTTCCTGCGATACGACCTGGAACAGTATGAATAGCGCATCGCCAAAGGAGTCAAAGTCGTAGGCGAAGTTTACTGGGGCCACTCGGCGTGGCATCAGCATGTCGTAGCCAATAGGCGAGAAGACCGACTCGCCTACGCAGTCGGTCAGATTGTGCACATCATACTGCTGCCAGTCGTTGCACCATGCCATTTTGCCCGCGAACAGGTTGAGACCGTATATGGCAAAGGGAATCAAGAGGCTGAGGGAGACAAAGGCAGCACTGAGGACTTTCCAGCCGCCTAGAACAATCACTGAATGGAATGTGTCTCGGGCGCTGTCGCTGACGTTGAGCAGCCGCAGAGCTCTGAGAGCCTTGAACGCGCCAACGGCACGCGATCCGCTGCCTGGGTCGTAAAGTGAGGTGAAGACATTAATCCACAGAGTCATCAGCACGATGCCGTCAATGAAGCCCCAAGAGCTGCGAAAATAGGCATTTGGACTCCAAAAGAAACCGTCTGCTATGACCTTGATGATGGCTTCGACTGTGAACAGTGCTGCGAATCCTATATCGGTCCAGATGAACCAATTGTATCGATCGCTGATGTCTGGATGTCTTTTGAAGTATTCGAGCTGGTACAACGGAGTTGTGACACAAGCCAAAAACACCATGCCGACGATTGCGGCGTATATAAAGGCGGAAAATGAATACCATACGGTAGGATTCGGTTGGACGCCCTGAATGCGCTGACCACGCCCAGGCCCAACAATTCGCATACAAAACTTGCGCACTGGGTTCTCGGGTCTGAACAGATAGAGTGTTGTGTTGTAGTTGGGGTGCTGTCGCAAGTACTCGCGTTGTGATAACTTGCGTTGTTCCGCCGCTGCAACTACTTCCTCTGCCAGTTGACGAGGGTTGAGCTCCTCGTGCGGCTTGGTCAATTGCAGGCGCGCGTAGAAGGGGTTCGGCTGTCGGTTCCACACATGTTTATTGAGCCAATCCTGACACCTAGTGACCCATCCAGCGGGCTGACTGATAATATTGAGGGTCGAGGCGGAGGTGAGACCGATGGTCGGTGCACGTCGAAGATCTGCCTCCTCCTGCTGGATTTCGTCTAGAAAGTCCTTCACAACGGCATCCTTAAGCAACATCTCTGTAGCAGCGGACCCAAAATCGAGCGGATCTTGGCGCTTGACATGGCGGAACTTGAATATGGTCGCCAAAGAAAGTGTGCCTCCACTATCGGATCCAAGCTCCTTGCGTTGCAGGAACATTCTCACTTGCTGCATCCGCTTCTGATCCTCGGAAACGTCAAAGTTCTCTTGGATGACAGCGATGAACATGTTGAGAACAACAAAATTGGCCAGGCAGAACCAGATGATGAAGAACAACGACGCTATCCATGCTGTCCCGTATTGTTTGTCGAACCTTGCCACGTTGTACATGACCTCTGTCCAATTCTCCGAGGATAACACTTGGTACATTCCGAGAAAGGAGTTGAAGATGGTGGCGAAGGTCACTTGGATGTAGTTGCCCTCGCCATCCAGTATGGGGAGCTGTCCACGAAAAAGTTGTGACGCGAAGATTGCAGCCAGAAATGTGAGAAGAAACACAAACAAGATCAGATTCAATACACCTGAAACGTGTCGCAGCACGAGCAGGATGAGATCTCGTGTCAGCTGCACGGCGAGGACCACTCTATAGATGCGCAAGATTTGGAAGACTGTGAGCCAAGCATACGGATCCCCAGAGTGCTTGATGGGCGGCAGCTGAATGATGCCAGTCATGATAGCGAGGAAGAGATCGAACCAGTTGCGGCGGTGGTGCCGAAAGTCTCTCCAGTCCGAAACGAAGCGGAAGACAATCTCAACCAAAAGGAGCAAGGTGACAATCAGCTCCGTGTTGCTAATAAAGTGCTTGGTGAAGGTGCCCATGGTATCGGTGCGTAGACTCTGCACAACGAGATCGAAGACGATGACCGTGATCCAAAACCAGTACATCCTAGCATAGGCATGCTTGATGCCTCGAGCAGGCTTCTTGCTGTCTCTGACCATCAGAGAGCTCGCTCGTTCGCCTTCACTCGCTTCTTCGGCCGGGTCGATGGCATTCATGAACGCACTGGTCTTGCTCTCCTCACGGATAACCTGAAAGGACGAGGTGATGACTGCAATCAGCAGCGAGATGAGCCAAAACGTCAGGAAGATGATTCCAAATGCATAGAACAGCGCTGCGGCAAGATAGTCCGAGTCTGTCAAATAGTACATTGTGTCGGTGAATGTGTTGGAAGTCATAATCACGAAAACCAGTTCTGCAGAGTTCAGTATGTTGTCGAATCCAATCGTTCCGTTATACGGGTTGTCACCTTCCACACAGTAGGATCCTTGCGGGCATAGGAACCCCTTGTGCTCGGTGGCTCCGGGGCGCCCGTCGGCCTTGAGCCACGGCATCGCTGTACCATTTGCTGCTAGCCAACCTCCGCAGAATTGAAAGTTGCCGGCAGGCGGCGGCTGATCCTGTGTGTTGTCTGTTATAGGCGGGAATGCTAGACTTCCGTCGAAGACACATGTTCTCCGCAAGCTCGATTTGAAGCTCTGGACTCCGACGATTGAGAAGAGGAGCCAGAAGAACCCGATGAGAAAGGCAACATTCAACAGTGTGGGCATGGCTCTTTTTAGACTGCGCAGAATGACCGATGTTCCACTGGTGATGCCGAGCAGCCTAAGAATTCGCAAGCAGCTCATCATGCGGAACACGTAAATTTGGT
Source organism: Septoria petroselini (assembly GCA_022559915.2). NCBI lineage: Eukaryota > Fungi > Ascomycota > Dothideomycetes > Mycosphaerellales > Mycosphaerellaceae > Septoria > Septoria petroselini. The sequence continues at coordinate 237,259 of JAFJTQ020000041.1, forward strand.
ATCGGTACTCGGTGCCTGCGGACCCGAGTACGAAGCTGATCCAAAAGGACACGACAGCGACAAAGTCAAGGCGATTGAAGGAGTGTCTGAGAAAGGCACGGTAAGCCAGCCGTTTCTTCTGAGCTTGCCTCGAGCCGCCAGGCACATCGTCGAATGTCTGGGTGGTGAAAGAGCGCAGAAGCGAATCAGGGGCAGGCGCGTGGTGCACGTCCAGGGTTTCTGAGCGAAATCCAGCTTTCGAAGAGCCTTTGTGCAGGGCAAACATAGCATCCGCCTTCTTCTTCAGAGCTTGCCTAATGCCGATGCTGCGGTCGATCGTGCTATACTCTGCCGGATTGAAGACGAAGCCGGAGACAATGACCTTGATGATGATTTCCAGTGTGTAGACGATGAAGATTGCGAGCAGAAGCCAGTCTGTCCAATTGTTCCCCCACTGCATGGGTCTCGTGTCTGTATAGACATTTGGTGCTGCATCTACAGCCAAAATTATGGTTTGGGTCACGATCAACAGCAGTATCAGCGGCTCCACGAACGGATGGACCAAAAAATCTAGTAGCCGCGTTCGAATTTGGCTCTCCGACGAGAACAGGCCAAGCGATTTGCCCTTGAGAGGATTGCGCTCGATGATCGGAAGAGATGGCAGGTCAGGGTCGATGGAAAAGGAAGTTCTCTGCTTCTCATTGGCGAGGGTGCCAGGTCGTGAAGCTCCATCGAACGTGCCATCCACGATGTCACTGGGCTGCTGGTCTGTGTGTGGTTGAATGAGTGAGCGCTGTCGTGGAAGCGGTCGATCTCGCTCGAGCACCTCTGCCTCGTTGCTGAGATTGACGACGCGCTGAGACATTTTCCGCAGCATTGTGCCCGTCCGCGCCAGGGGCGACTCCAAGCTTGGCGAAAGCGAAGCTGAAGAGTGTTTGCGATCCACCCCGGATGCCCGAGACCCCAGCTCTTCGTTTGCCAGTTCGTCGCCCAGGCGAGATGCGCTGGGTGTTCGACCACCTTGGCCCGGTGAGAAGCGGACACCAAAGGCACCCGGGCTCAGTGCCGTCGCTGCGCGCTGTCTGTTGCGCCTTGGCGTACTTTGTTGACCAGCGGGCAAAGGGTTCAAGCGGGCCGCATCAGTCAGTGGGAGTGTATCGTCGTTATCTTCGTCTGCTGCTCCCGGCGACAAGAATGCCGGACCGTCGTCCAACTCCACAGCAACAGTGCGGTCCATGCTGCTATCTCGGCTCGCCGTACGCAAGGGGGGGAGCGCATTGAGCGTAGCTCGGGAGGAGCGCTCGGGAATGCTTTCGTCGTCCGAGTCGGAGAAGCTGTCACCGCCACCTCTGCGGTCGCTGCTGTGATTATTGGAGCCCGCAGAGTGAGTGCGAGGCGCGAAGGATAATCCAGCAAAGCCGATGGCCGCCTGGAACGCCCCACGGTCTGCCAATGGTGATGTGGGAGGCTGTTGCCGGTCGTCGTCCTCTTCCGCTGCTGGAATGCGCTTGTGCACACCCGAAGGAGTGGTAACGAAGGCGACGGGCGAGCTTATTGCGGTGTATTGAACATGGCTCCTTCCTCCTGTTTCTGAGCTGCCGCCCGGACTGTGCCTGCTTCCACGGCCGCCTCTTCGTCGAAAAAGATCGCGTCCTCGATCGCTCAGTGTGCGCCGGTGCGGCTCCTCGCGTGCCAGTCCACCTGTTTGAAGGCGAAACCCATCGTTGGTATTTTGATCGCGGCCATCGTCGTAGTGCTGGTGGTGATCATCGGAGGAGGAGCTCAGGTCCTGCAGCGGGATGGCATTGCTGGCTGAGTGGTGCCTTCGGTGAGTACCATCGTCGCTGCCGCCCATGGCTCCTTTCGACCACACGCGTCGTGTGCGCTGCTCTGTTCGACTTCCGGCCAGCGCCACTCAGCGACACGCAATGGTCCTCATGAGCGCGACGAGTGGGATGTGGGCGCGCTGCGGCTGATCGGAGCAGCGGGAGGGAGTGGCGGAGCGATGCCGAGGGCAGTCGCCGATGTAGAAGGACCAGAAGGTGCGATCGAGGGCGGCGACGATGAGGGCGGCGACGATGAGGACGGCGGGAATGAAGGCGGCGAGGATGAAGGCGGCGAGGTGCGTTGGACAGCTCTCCACTGTTTGATGATCGCGCAGGAGAAAACAGCTGCAGGGTCCTTGTCGCGCCAGGATCAAAGTTCAAGCTGCCGAAAGCTTGGAACACGCGGTGTAGAAACGTGACGGAAGAGGGTTGGCTGATGAGGCTGAGAGTGAGGCAGGATGATCCCCTGTTTTGTACGCTCGACATGGGACGGCAAAGGCAACAATATAATGCATTGATGACAACTCGTCCAGAAAGCAACACTAGAGTATCTCATTCCTTCTCATCCTATTTCCCTCATTCTCCTCGCCTTCTCTCTCTGATATCCAAGCTACCTTGCATCACAAACCCACCAAAAAGAGAAGTATCTACGTAGTAGTCTCATTCCTTCCAAGGCCTGGGTTACGCAAGTTCCACTTTCATCCAAATCTCCTTTTTCGTAACATAAGTACTGTCCCACAACGCATCTCCTAGCTGCCGAAGCTGGTCATGATATTCCGGGAAAATCGCGCCAAGGACTGGGGTTTCGACATCTTCAGTAACCGGACCATACTGGACGATCAGCTTCATTCCGGTCCCCTGTGAGAACCGGAGGCGTCCGACGGGAGCGTCACATTGACGCTCATTCGCGATGGATGGAGCGGTCGTCACCATTGGAGCCCAGGCGTACGAGGAACAGCCGCTCACTAGGGCGTGGACGTGCAAAGTCTTGAACGGCAGGATCTGGATGAAATCGGCGCATAGCGCAGGATTTTCATTAATGGCGAGGTCTCCATAGACGGAGATGCCCAGTCCCTTCCATGATATCTTGATCCTTCGGCCTCCAGCGACGTACACTCGGCGGGAGAGATCTACATCGGGAGCAAGGGGAGCAAGAGCAGCCTTGTAGGGATACTTGTCCCCTATGACTTTCCAGTCAAAGTGAAAAATCGCGTAAGAAGTGTAGCGGTTGAGATAGCGGAGGAATCCGCGCACAAAAAGGCAAAGGTCTTCTCGCGAGGCTTCTGGTGCGGCTTGGACAGCTGCGTCAAACAAGTCGGCCATTTCGACGAAGCCGGTGTAGCGAAGAAATGGAATGTATGGTTTGTTGAGGGTAGTCATTTGATCAATGATCTGCTCATTGGTGTACAGCCATAGACCGGTGTCTCCTCGTCTCTTCTCGCAGGCCTGGACAAGAGGGTACCAAGCTCCCATGGGAAGATCTCGCAGCAGGCCAGCAACAAAATCCCATGTCGTTCCAAACTGCCCCCCAGCCCCTATCGGAACGTCCCCAGTGCGGAGAGCTTTCAGGTCCCTCGGCTCCTGGCTGTCATTCAGGAGTATGACAGAGTAAAGGCTGTCCAACACTACGTCCATGCTCTTCTCCATAACGGCCATGTTGATAGCGAAACTCTTGCAGTGTGGATGCAGAGAGAATTTGTATTGGTGGCAGATGCGTAAAAAAGTGTCGCGTCCAGGGGTTTGACTGTTCGTACACAATATGTGAGAAGCAGGACTTACCCGACAACTGTGCCAGTTGAGCGCTCATGGCTTCCGTGTGTTGGCTATCGTTAGCATTGAGACACAGTACGTGGATGCTGCAGCCCACGCCGGGCTCACTGGTAATTGCCGCAACGAGATGTGAGCTAGTTCTTCCATACGCTGTGCGGATCAATGATCAGTCGCATTCCATACGCTTAGCGTATCAATAATCAGTCGCTCAGCTCCTCGACTGGTTGGTGCCAAGCAAAGCCGCACTGCTTATCGTCGAGCTTGAAGTATACAGGCCGCGCAAAGTCATCGATTCAGCTAATACTTCAAAGACTCACCGCCTCTGCGCCGACTCCAAACGCTCGCCTACTCACACCAGATCGCCCGGACAGTTTCATTCTCCGTGGTTCGACAACTCGTTGTGACACTGGGTCCCTCTACACCATGCAGTCGTTCTCAGTCTAAATCATCTTCTCTTCGCACTGAGCGAATCGCTTTGTTGTAGGTGCGGTTCATGGACTGTGCATCCAATGATGTGAAGCCACTCTCTCGCCAATCAAAGCCGGTGATTGTGTCTTCAACAATCATCGCATCATCAACCATCGCCTGTTGAATGCACCCCGAACTTACGCAGCGAGTACACTTGCTAGTCAAGGCGGTAGTATGGGTAGTGACGTGTTGAGCACTTCAGGGCGCCGGGTGGTAAGATTCCGCACCGTAGTGCTTCCAAAGGTAGTAGCATTTGGTAGCATTGGCGATTTCTGATTCCGGCGACAGTAGTTCCAGAAAACCAAAACTGATGTCCGTGGTTGTTTTGAACTAACGGCATCAGCTAAGTTACTTCTAACGACGTCTTGACAGGGGTCTGTAGTTGGATGGCGTGCCCGCTATAGAACCAACGCTAGATTTCAGCAACAGTAGTCGTTCATCGAAAATTGTAGCGGTTCAGAGCGGTGTGATTAGTGAATTATGGACGGAGAAACCTCGCAATCAAGAGCAAGAGACTTCTTGATACGACAAGGGTGCTGTCATATGCTGCTGGATTGGACTGCCCTTATAGACAACGCGTTAGTAGTAACCCGGCGACTATCACTTCCACAGACTTCACACAGCGAGCTTTCCATAGGTTCCTTTGTACCTCATTACCTTCGCAGAACAGAGCCAGGCGCTATTACCGGCAAGCACACCACTACTTCGATAGCCACGATGAGCCTCTCACTTCCCAACAACAAGACGACTGTTGAATTGCAGACCGGCCCCGGAAGCGTGAAAGTCATTCCATCTGATGGTGCATTTGGCGCAGACATTTCCGGCTTCGATTTCGAAACTCTCCCCCCAGACCATGTCGCAGTTGTCCACAAGGCATGGCAGGAACACAATGTCTTGCGTTTTAGGGGTTACAACATATCCGACAAGCAGCTTATCGAACTCACCAAGACACTGGGGCCGTTCTGGAATCATCCCGCACAGGAACAAGGCCTAGTCGGCGCTCACGAAAGCTTCGAAAACATCTTGATCATTAGCAACGACACAGTCGCTGGCCGTGCCACGGGTATACTAGAGAATGACGAACTCGCATGGCATACGGACTCGTGTTTCCTGGAACGGCCACCACAGGCTGCGCTGCTACATGCGATCAAAGTACCAGAGTCCGGAGGGAACACGTACTTTGCAAACATGTTTTCAGTCTACGAGGCCCTTCCGGACGACGTTCGTCGCGTTATCGAAGGCCGTCTCATCCAACTCGATCTCCTCCACGATTCCGCTGGCAAGCGCCGAGCCGGTCTTCCAACCCCTGAGCAAGATGACATTCGCCTCTGGCCAAACATTCGTCACCCAATCGTCTGCACCGATGAGAAAACTGGTCGTAAATTCGTCAACATCGGTTCAGAGCCCAAAACAAAAACCAGCTGGATTGTCGGCCTACCGCTTGATGAAAGCGCTGCAATACTCAACCAGATCGTAGCCATTGTCCACCAGCAAGAGCATTACTTTGAGCAAGTGTGGCAGCACGGCGACTTGATCTTATGGGACAACCTTTCCGTCATGCACCGGCGAGACACATGGGATGCACGTCAAGGCCGTGTAATGCATCGGACGAGTACGGAAGGCCCACGTCTTTTTTATAGATATTAAGACATAGTGGGGCTACTGGTTCCGTATATTGCGTGCGGTCTATATAAATTGACGAGTAGAATCCGTAATCTTAACAAGTATACCCTTAAGATCTTGCCTCTAAACCTCTTCTTCTATAGATTACCGTCTATATATTTATTTAGAAAGGGAATCGTTAGATTTATACTACTACCTCTAATATATTAAATCTAGGTTTCAAATTATTACGATAGTATACTTAGTATTAGCTATATAGCTATAGGGTTAATCTTATATGTTTACGTTCTAGAGAGAATATTATATAGATAGATAGATAGATAGATAGATATATTTATTTGCCTATCCTTATGCCCTAGGGGCCTATATAGGTCGCGCTATAGATAATATTTATAGGGAGAAACCTCTCCGGATAAAAACCCTATCTACCTTTATTAAGTACGTCGCTACCTCGCCTTCCGTATTTCGCCTTACTTCTAGACGCGTAGAGGTCGTCTCCGACGACCTTATAGTTCCGAGTATCTAACGCTTAGAGCCTCCCCTCTCCCTCGTTCCCTATCCCCGTCTCCCGAACGGTCTTAAACTATTCGTCGTATAGTCGATATTTAATTACCTATTTTATAACTACCTTAATACCCTATCTACTACTAAGTATAGTATCTAAGTCTATCGTTCCTACTTCGTTTACTAGCTCGATCCTCTCCGCCTAGAGGCGCGGGCATTTTAATAGGACGTGCTTTACGTCCTACCTACCCTCCCCGTATTCGTAGTATAGGCTATCGATACCCGGGACCCTTCTTCGGTATAGGTATACCCTAAATCCCGTATATCCTATCCGTAGTTAGGTTACGATCGTACTCTATACCCGAGTAAGCCCTATATATATACGGTACCCGTCTTCGCGCTAGGGTAGTATAAGAGGGTATATAGCAATATATAGTAATGCCCTTAACCTCCGTTAAGACTATAGACTAATTCTTATAGAGTCTATTATATATCGTATACTTCTCGT